>BJBW01019270.1:0-12710 GCA_004320125.1 Scolopax mira | reverse complement strand
TAGATTAGATATTAGGAAGAATTACTTCACTGAGAGAGTGGTCAGGCACTGGAACAGCCTGCCCAGGGAGGTGGTGGAGTCACCATCCCTGGAGGTATTTAAGAAACATGTAGACATGGCTCTTCAGAGCATGCTCTAACGCCCAATATTATAGGTTTGTGAGTGGGTGTGATGTGGTGGTGTGTTGTGGTGGGGTTTTTTTTTGTTGTTTATTTTTTTGCGGTTGGACTTGATGATCTCAGTCAGAGGTCCCTTCCAACCATGAGGATTCTGTGATTCTGTGAATCAAATCTGTAAAATCAAATTTGTTTTGCCTTAATGAGTTTTCTTTGTATTTTAAAGTGGTGGGAATTGATGGGAATTGACAGGAATTGTTTCAGGGCAAGTTGCTGCATTGACTTTGACATGATTGTCACAATTTCTGTTCGCTCCTCTATGTAGAAAGTTATACAGAACTAAACACCCAGTGTCACTTCTCAAGGTAACGTTCAGCTTCAAAGTCCTGAAGAATTTTCTTTTGTAAAATCATGGCTAGTCTTTGCTTTGGCTTTCTATTGCATTCCCAGTCATGAAGTTTGTGTGCTCTGAGGCCAAATAACAGTCAATGGCTCATTAGTGTTGGTTTAATCAAGCTCCAATTCACAAGAAGACAATAGTTATTGCCTATTCAAACCCAATATATAGTCAGGTAGGAACTGGTGAATTATGTAGATAGTAAAGCTAGTAATCACTGAACCCAAAGGCACATTGTTGCTTTTATAGCTGGATAATTCAAAACCAAATAAAGCTCAAGGGGAGAATCATTTCACAGTGTATGTTAGAACAGATGATATCTGGGAAGCTTTTTATTAAAGTGGTTCAGTGAAATCTAGTTTCTTGATTTCACAGAACAGCTCTGAGCCATAGCTCGGATCAGTTCCCTCTTCAAAGATCTTGTACCCCTCCTTATGTTTGTGAATACTAGAGGAAATTTATGATACAAGCCTAATGTTTCCCAAAGGCAACAAATTTCTATAAAATACCATTGTTCAAAAAACATGCAATATCTTAGTTTTCTCATACAACTCACAATAAGTTAATATGTCCCAGAGAACATAATTTTGCAATACTGTAAGCAGAAGTAAAATCCCAAAATGTAATGTTCTGTATAATAACTGATCTTAGGAAATGGTTTCTTAGCTGCCTGCTAAAAACTTTCACTTAATTTATCTTAAAAATTCTCTGCTTTCAAACAACAACAACAAAACCACACACCAACAACAAATAAATAAACCAACTCCCCCATAAAAATCCAGTTTTGACTTGCTTGTGGCTCTTTTTTCTTTTCTTTCAGCTTGATCAATCATGGCTTGAAATGTAACTGGCATTTTTTCCTCAAAAACTTATTTTCCCCGAGATTTTCTGGAAGGAGACAGAAGGATTTAGGCTAGTTATCTTCTCAGTCAATTTGTAATCATTTTCAGAGGGAACATTGACACACTGAAAAACTTAATTTTCTTGAGTTTTGGAAATAGTATTTTCACGTACTCCTCACTCTACGTGTCCTTCCTTACACTTTCTCTACAGTAATAACAATGGTACTTAACCATTTGGTCTCCATGTTACAGAGTCTCATTTGAAACCTTGATGCTTGTTTGACAGGAGTGATGAGCAGTAATAGTTACAAGTAAAGTCAGTGAGAGCTGGACTGTAGACCACCAAGCAGCTACATGAGGAGCAATACTACAGAAAGGCTAGTTCTTGTCATCAATTGGCCACACAAGTTATGTGGCTTTGTATAATTTCAATTAACCATTTTTTAGTTTACATGTTCACATTGTATATAGTCTTTTGAATGCACATCATATATGGGGCTTATGTCTTTCCTACACTGTGGGAGCAACTTGGGACAATGTCTGTCCTTTTCACAGGTTGGTTGTACTACTTACTTGTGGTTGGAGATTATCTGCCATACTGGTCACTCTCTTTCTCAGTTACCCCAAACTGGTGAGCATTTATAACAGCAACAAAAATGCTGGAATTCTGAAAATGCACATAATCCTTCAGAAAAGCTTAAATGAGAGAAGTCTTGCATCAGTTTTGGCACAATAAGGAAATATTACTGTTTAATTTTTTAACATATATTTATTAGTAAACTATGCCAAAGATTTTGAGCTAGTAAACACTCTGTCTCCATTCCATTAAAAGTTAAGACCTTGAAGTACTGGAAAACTTGAATGGTGACACAGGTAAATATTGTGTGAAACAGAAAAAAAATATTACTTGTGAAACAATGATGTAGCACTGTAATCAACAGAAGACTGCAGAGATGGTTAAGAAGTCTGCTTGATGGGAGACAAAACGTTCAGATATTATGATGGGAAGATTGATCCTTTCATAGATAAACTGCCCCCTTAATATCTGAATAATTTTGAAGGGAAAAATTTATTTTATACTTCTAAGCATTGAATTGAGGTAAAAAATTTGCGTTTAAAGGATGGGTAACATAGTCAGATTAAACCTGAAGGAAATAATTTTCAGACACAAGTGCGTGGGAGATGTGGATGTCTGCGAGACAGAGGAGAGACATACTGCAATTTGTCATTCGTAGATGCAAGAATATGTTCAAATATTTTATCTAATTGTATTTTTATGCTTGCTACTGTAGATCACTTTTAAAGGCACTATATATAACATAACAGGCTAGCACGGCTTGCTTCTACCACACAAAGTTGAGAAGGCATGAAAAAAGCTTTGATATTCTTTAATATTTGTTTAATAAAGTGCCAGAAGGAAGATTTAACATTTTTCCATGTATCTGCTTTGAAATGAAAATTCATTTCTATAGACATTGATTTCTAGAGGAATTAAGAAGTTTGATTATAGACTGTATAGTCAGGTCATATCCCAAAATTAATATGAGATATGAAAAGAAGCATATAACAGGATAAAAATTTACATGATTTGAAGTTTTAAATCAAAACTCTCTGACAGTTTCTCTCTGACTCTGTGATGATAAAACTCTTTGGAGCCATTTCAAAACCCTGGCTATGTTTCTAAAGTCTTAGTTCAGCCATAGTTTTTAACGTCAACACACCTCTTTTCTGACAATCTGACTCTCTCAGTTGCATATATAGGTTTGGATTTTTTTTGTGTCCTCCAAGTCTGTTGTAAAGCTATCAAATTCCTACTGTAGCTATGGTGTACTAAAGTGATTCTATAGTGGTCTTGAACTCACTGATAAACATAATCGACCTTCTGAACATACTTGATCCCAAATACTTATTACTTGGACCTTTTTTTTTTGAGAGGTTGTGAGGTGACATTTAATACAACAGCTGTCAATTTGAAAGTTGAATTTCAGCACTGTGTTTTGAAGCAAACTTAGAGAAGTTTTTTTTTTTTATTTGCAGTATTTCTGTAAGACATCATCTCTAATGTCTAACTCTTAGCATGTCCTAACACCTCCAGCTTCTCTGATTTTTAATTTAAAGGTAAGTAACAGTTCTTGAGCTTCTTTCCTTAAAGGCTACTCTTTAATTACACTTTTTTATGTTGATGATAGAAATTGAAAGGGCTGAAAAACTTGCAAGGTTATTGGTATATCATTTGCAAACATGTCTTTGGAGCTTATAAAAATATGCCTTCCTTGCAGAGTGTAGTGCAGATAAATACCTCTGTTGAGGAGACAGACTACTATAGCTTTTGAATAAAGACTAGGTAACAGTATCTGAGAAGTGTGTAGAGGGAGAAAAGGGAAGGGTGGCATTTTCTTCCCTCTTAAGCAACAGATAAATGACCTTCATAAATAGGGAATCAGTGGTTAGGGCCAGGCTGACCACCCAACAATCCAGGCTGAATTCTATTACTTGAAGATGTATTCTGCAAGATGGATGGGATCTCTTTGTCAGAGGAGTGTCTCTCACTTCAAGTGGAAAGCCTTGACATGAGTGTACTCATATCAGGTCATCCATATCTAGTTCACTTCTTGGAATAATACCAAGAGTTATTGGGATACCTGCTTGTGAGGGCTAATTACCTCTGTTGTGTTCTCCTGCCTTGGTAGCATGGCTGTTCCTTAGATACTAACTCACTAGAAATAATTTGTCTGGAAATGTAATTTGATTTTGGCCTACAGCTCAGGAAAAAGAAACCCAGCGTTCATTATGGTTACTAATGATGAAGGTTTGATTTTGAGAATTTCTCAATACCTGTTTTATTAGATGGAAGTGTCATTTCTCTGCTGCAGAAAACACTGCACTTGATAGTATCTTGTAGGTAGTATCAGCCTACAGGCTTAATGCTTCCCTGATTCAAATACTGTCATCCCAGATAGATGAGATTTATTAGCCTGTTAAGCTTTTCTCAGGAAACAGGGATAAAAATTAATTCATCAAGTTGCCTTTCAGTGATGCCTTTTAGATGCATCATTAAATTCCAGCTTTTTCTCTGTGGATGGTGAATCTTAACATTGTTTCTCGTAATTCTATCTGTAGGTTTTAAAAAGTGGCCTTTTTATTTGTTGGGGTTTTTTCTTCAATTTTTCTTTAGAAGTGATCAAATATCCTGTGATATTTGACAGCTTTCCTTTGTTATTCTTAGTGTGAATACTTCAACAAATAAAATGGTTATTGTATTTTACAGAACTCCATGTAATAGTTTTAAACTGTAATTAGGCATTCTAACTCGAACTAATGTTAAAGATTTCATGAGTTTGAGGTACAGGATATAAATATATGGGCATATGCTTCTCTGGGTAAAAAAATGGCTGGAGGGTCAGGCACAAAGAGTTGCGGTGAATGGAGTAAAATCCATTTGGTAACTGGTCACAAGTGGTGACCTGTTGGGGAAGTGGTTGGGTCACCATCCCTGGAGGTATTTAAAAGATAGGCAGACATAGTTCTGAGGGATATGGTTTAGTGGTGATTTTGGAAGTGTTAGGTGTACTGTTGTACTCAATGATCTTGAAGGTCCCTTCCAAACTATATAATTCTATGATTTATTCAGAAGATAGTAAACCTCTGATAGTAAACCTCTGAAATATCCAACTAAAAGATGGTGCAGATGTAAAGAAATTCATAGGTTCAGAAATAAAACTTGAGGACTATTTAGATGAAAGATCACTAAAGGTTATACAATAGAAAAACTACCCAGAAATCTGAGAAGGGATGTTTATTCAGAAAAATATAGAAGTTTTGCCTTAATAAAGCAAACCTATTCAATGTATTTAGGTTTTTAGCCAAATATGATTTTTTTTTTGGTCACAAACCAAAATAATTCAGATGTGCAGACACAGTATTTCAGTATTTCAGATGCACAGTCATAGTATTTTGAAAAAATCCATGACCCAGTGTTGTTCTCCTCCTCTGGGGTTCAAGTTTTTTGGCTGGCCTCTGTCTCTCATAATCCATGACAATAGTTCTTCACAGAATAACAAGATAGAGTAATATTGTGTGAGAATATATAGTCTTTCTATAACCTTGTTTTCAGAGAGGACTGCAAAAACAAGGGTCAGCAATATGTACTTAATTTTAAAACAAAATATATTTTTCTCAATTTTAGTTTTCTGAATTTTTTGTGGAAAATTTTGACTTATATTGTTCAAGTTTTTCTCAGAAAACAAGAGCTTTCCCAATAAGCTCTGTCTCAAGTATCTTGACAATAAGCCAAGCACAGACTAAGATCTTAGCAAATCTATGAGAGTTACGAATGGTTGTGTCATTTTTTGGTTGTGGGAATAGCTATATTTTGTTGAACACTGAGCTCACATGACTTTTAAAGCTTTAATTTCAAATGGAAGTGAAATCATCAATTTCAGGTGACTTTATATTCTTCTGTTGCTGCCTGCTGGGTTTTATGGCATTTGCCTGTTGTTATTGGATGTACTTATCATGAATACAGCAGTGAGTTCTTGAGTGTACCTGCAACAGTATCTATTTGATAGTATAGTTGAGAGCACTTAGCCATCACACTGGTTGTTTCATCAGAAGTTTTGCAGACTAATCCAAAGAAAAAGACACCACAGGTATGGAGTGGCCTAGAGGCCTAGAACTGAGCTGACGAGTGCTGATGAGGATGCATAAGGAGAAGGGTTTTATTCTTCAGCCTGTTATTTTCATAAAACCTTTTTTTTCCAGTTCCAATAGTACTTTCATATTTTATCTCGTATTTTAAATTTGCTGTGATTTTTATTCTGAGTCAGGCTTTTTGTCCTGTGTGGTTACAGCTACAGATACAGGATTAACATTCTGAAGCATCAAAATAGTGTTCTTCCAACAGTCCGTTCCAGAATATTCTCCTACAACATTTCTGAAGAGATTTTCAGAACACAGAAACTGCTTCTTTATTTATTTATGTATGCATTGCTGGTTACTGTTCTGTTTTGCTTTCTGAGGTATTTCTCTTTGGGAAAAATAACCATTACTGTACTTTACAGTTTCAGTTAAGCCAGCAAACACATTTGGCAGATGAGGTAAGGGTCTTGCCACTGAGTTAGTCCTGCAGATAATTTTCATCCTCAGTAGTTTCAGTAGTTAAGGGCCCAAAAATTATTTTTATGGGATCATAAAATAAAGCAATGGAATGCTTATTTTTCTTTCTCAATGGGTTTTATTTTCCTGTACTGTAATTTCTCATAAAAGAAATAAACAATTTCAAGGTCACAGGCAAAAAAGTTATTTGCTCCCACAGTAGCCTGTACTTGGGAAAAGCAAAAAAATTTGACAAGACTTAGGCCTGCCTGACTGCAACATGTGTCATAAGAAAATGACTAGAAGCCTTGAACAAGTCACAGTGACTCATTTTACCAGATGTTCTATCAATGCTGTTTTCATCCAAAATGTTCTTTTCCCAGGGGGAGAAATTCTGAGCTGTGTTTGCCTTCTTCCACCTGCTTCTTTCTTACCATCTAGCAGTTTTCCAGTGTGACTACGAGCACCAGAGTTGGTGGGTGATAAGCTGTGCAGTTCTCCAGTTTGTGGAGCTGTTGTTACAGCAGCAAGGATGCTGCTGGTGGTACTCTAAGCCTCCTTATCAGCATTGCAACGTGACTAGGAGAGGACAATTTGCTGGAAGAAACAATTTCAGTCAGCTTGATGATCTCTAGCATGTTTGAAAATTAAAGAACTTTGCAATGGAAGACAAATGAGCAGTATGGACTTGGGAAAGTCCAAGGAATTTGGGTGATTTATGGAACTGCAGACGGAAGCTGTACCTACCACCCTCTTCCATTTCTCTGCAAAATAATGTCTTCCTGATTTGAGAGCACAGATTAGAATCCACTTTCCTCCTTCTCTTCCTTATTTTAGATTGCTGCCTGATGGGAAATCTGGGTGCTCACACTCTGACTTTGGCTTGAGAGAAATTTCAGACTCTTCTTTCTCAAACTCTACTTTTGTAGTTCAGCTCTCAGTTCAGAGGGCAACTGGAACCAGTGCCTTTGCCAGAACAAATTTGTTATGGAGTAGATGAAGTGTTTCATTTTCCAGAAAACAACTTAGCTAAAAAAAATTTAGTTTTTCAATTCTGTTTAAAATAGTTTGTATCTTTTTAATTTGGCATCCAAACTGGGGAATTCTCCTCAGGGAGAAGAGATTAGCACCTCTCTCTTCACTTCCCCTCCTCAGGGAGTTGTAGAGAACACAGGGATATTTGAGCAAGTGATACTTGAGTCTCACTTTGTGTAATATCAGGTGAAAGGACAACAGGCAAAGCCACAAGTGCTTGAATGTTTATTTAACCCTAATAAAGAAAAGCATCTCAGGGATCAAAATTAGTTTTTAATTACAATCTGAATTAAAGAAATGTCTGTATGGGCCTGACTAGTTCTCGTGAATTGCACCGTTAACTTGCAGGTCTGTACAAGAGTTATTTCATGTGTTTTTACAGCTATACTCTATAATTTACACATCCCCATCTATGGAAGAACAGACCATAGCAGTTAGAACACAATTGCCTATACCCTGGAATGCTGTCACATCTTAATGAGAATTGTGTTCCTACCTAATGGAAGTGTTGAGAGAACGCTAAATAGTTGAAAACTAAAGAGTTGAAATTTTGTATAGAATATATTGAAAGTGTTTCAATATAGTGTTTCAGTCCTGCTACATTAAATACCAAAATCAGCCACCAAGGCTGGGGCCTACATGGTGGCAGGGCCTATGACACAAATGAATGAATCTGACTGAAAAAGCTCTCACAGCTTCTGATAAACTTCTGTACGTCACAAATGAAAGGAGGGTAATGTGTCCCTGACTGAAATTGGTGAGATGAGTTTAGAAATCTCCCTCCAAAGAGTGTAAAAACATCCTATGATGAAATTCACAGCAGCACGGTGTATGTTGCTGTAGGTCTTTTCTAACCATGACCAAACAGGTACTATTTGTATGCAGTGACTATTTATCAGGGACTTCCAAACATCAAGCTGTTTACTTAGGAGATGACAAAAGAGGCACTGCAGTGCTCTCTTTGCAGATCTCAACTTTCTTCTCTTCTTCTCTGCTTGGTAGATCCGCATTCAACTACAATAAAATAAAAGACTTGCTTGCTCTCGAAATGAGCCATTCTAAATTAATTCCCATGATTTAAATGCAGTTTCTTAACTTTTTGGCATTGAGTGACTTTCACGATGGAAGCTTTGGTTCAGTAATTACAGTCTGTTAAAGTCAGTGGGATTTCTGGGAGAGCAAAGAGTTACTGAGCATTATGTAAATGAGCCAGAATCAGTACACAGCTATTAAATGACTGTGCATCAGTAAGGAAGAAAAACTGTTAGTGGCTATAAAGGCTTATAATTAACACAGATGGAAAGAAATGGAGGAAAGGGCAATCTGTACAAAATGCTTAACAGTAGGATCTCACAGTCAAAAAGTGTTTCTTCATGTTCAGATGGAACCTCCTGTGTTTCAGTTTGTGCCCACTGTCTCTGGTCCTGTCACTGGGTACCAGTGAAAGAAGCCTGGCTCCATCCTCTGTGAACCTTCCTTTCAGGTATTTTTATATATGAATAATATCCCCCCTGGGCCATCTCTTCTCCTGACTAAATACTCCCAACTCTATCAGAATTTCCTCATAAGTTCCCACAGGTTAGAGTTTCTCATAAGACCTATGTTTCTCAGAAAATGAGATTAAAAAGAAGGCAAAGAAATGAGGGAGTGTCTTCTGCATTCTGCTGCCAATGGGCTGAGGCCCAGGGAGCATAAATATAACTTAACTATGTTCTCAATGCAACCTGACCAGATGAGGTCAATCCCAGCAGCCTCCCAGGTTGCTCAGCATCGTGGGCCAGGAGAGAAACCATGACACCACATTGCAGGTCAGTGAAGAAGGGCTGGTAGATGAGCAGGGAGTGAGAACCAGTTGCTTTCCAGAGGCTGTGTGAGGCTCAATAGGTTTGAAAATCACATTTGGAACATTGGGTCTGAATGTGATTTTGACTGTTACCATAACCCAAGGTTATAATGGTTAATGGTTATAATCTGGACACTCCAAAATCTATATGATAATGACTTGCAAGTGTGACGATACCAGCAAATATACAGTGTTGGTATGGTGGCTTACAGAAATGTAGCAGAGATCCCTATGTGTAAAAAGTAATAAATTACAACTAATCTGTGGTACATGTGTCAGAGAAAATAAATAGCCAATGATGAAATCTGAGAAACATATCAAGTCTAAATTCCAGTGGCTTAAATAATATTAGCTCATGATCTATTCTCCTTCATGGTAAATAAAAGGAATGTTGTGAATACAACATTAATCTTTCCTTGATAGTGAAGTGAAAACCCTTGAGGTTATTAAAAATGTACAGTGTGTGAGTGAGGACTGCTCCTGGTGTGGTGAACTAAAGCTTTTCTCTGGTAAATGAATGCAAAATTCTCTGCGGGGTTGTAAGAAAACAACAAAAAAACAGGAGTGATTTTGTGTTGGCAGGGAGTTGAATGGGTTGGACTTCTTTCACTTTCCTGAGGCTTCTTCAATTCCAAACATGTTCTTTTGTTTCAATACCAATTTCCAAATAACACCTCCGTGATGGAGAAGGGGTGAAGGGAGGTGTCTGTGGAGAAGGACACGGTGGTGTGCTGTTGCCATGCGACCCGCAGGTGGGAGCACTGTGATAATCCCTCTGTCTCTTCAGGCACACCAATCTGGGCATGGAACAGGGATGCGAGGAACAGGCTCTGAAACAAACAGCAACTGTAATTAACATTATGCAGTAATTAGCAGGTAACTTTATTTGAGCCGGTTGGAATGTTTTTGGGGAAACTCTGGGCATGTCCTACCTGTGTGTCAGAAGGTCATAAAAATCCTTTGTTGCTCAGGGCACTGGCCTCACTTTCACTAGTCAGAGAAAATAACTATTAGATTGGGATCATTGGAAGTCTGTAAACTGAAATATTTTTGTTCCTTTATAGGGAAAAAGGCTATTCCTGTGTGTCAGGCAGCCAATCAAATTCAGTGTATCTGTTTCCCTTCACTGGAGAGAAACTAAAACTTGTTGAAAAACTTTACAGAACTTTACAGTAAGTATCTTGTTGCCACATAAGCTTTTGGCTTTTTGATGCTGTTTAATTAAATGGCCAAAACTTGCACAGTTTTTTTTTCCTTTTTTTTTTTAACTTATTTAATCCCAACTGCAGCTACAAGGAATAATTCCTTAGGAAGAGGAAGTTACTTTTGTAGCTGCATTTTCAAACGCTAATTATTTCATTTGTGAGAAAGTGAGAAAATATACCTGACATGAGGATTTCATATCTAATCTCTGTGAGGTGATGGAGTGAAGCTTGAGAAGGATGCCTGAAAAAGCTGAACTTGTAGGGCTGAAGTCTGAGTTGTTCAACTATGTGTAACTCGCTCCCTTAAGAAGTTGCAAAATACAGTGTATCTCACCTTAAAATATAGGCTAATAATATCTGTACCTTCTGCTTTTATGATTACTGCCTAAATTGAGAGTATCACTGTTCCTTTTTTAGGTGGTAGTAAAAGAACAAGGCTTTGGTCTAAAGAATCTGCTGAGAGTCTAGAAGAAACTTCCACATGACACTATTATTACTCTAGACCTGACAACAGTTTGCCTTGGGTTTTTATGAGTGTTTTTGCAGAATATTCAGAAAGTTCAATTCAGTATCTACATAGGCATGTTTGTGTTCATGTGTGGTGGGAGAGGTCTAACATACATATTTTGTCACTATCATAATTGATGAGAAAAATTAAGCACCTAAGAAATATCTTGAGGGATTCAGTAAGCAATAATTTCATAGTAATAGTTCTATGTGTAATGCATAGACAAATACTTATTTGTGGGTAAAAATGGATAAACAGTTCCACATATAAACTCCAAGTTATTATTCATAATAAATAAAAGAACTTTACAATAAGTCAAATATAGAATAATACAGATTTATTTTTTTCAATATCAGTTAAAGGTGATTTTTAGATTATGGTGATATAAAATATTGAAACATGACTTTGACCACTTTTACCTAACATACAGTTGCAAAGATTTAATGTTGCTGAACAGCTTGCTTGTGTGCCTTTCCAGTGACTTGCAAAGCCTTAAGGATTTCACAGTCATTAACGCTGCCATATGCTTTTTTCAAAGGCCAGTTTTGCCAGGCCATCAGTTTATATGCAGCATGAGCAAACTACCAGAATCAAGTAAAGGAAATGTTAATTGCTTGTTACTACGTTTGGTTATCTTCTTGTGGTAGAAAAGTTATAAAATAAGGAGGACAGACAGGAAATAAAATAAATTTGCATTTGGAATGACAGCTGGAGTAGCAGAAAATTCTCCTGTTGTCATGGGTGGTTGCTACCAGTTATTTTACATATAAATTGTTTCACTCATCTCTGGTTGGCAAGTTTTCTTGGCACCGCCAATATTTACAGTGGCTAATTCTCTAAGCAAATGCTGAGAAATATTTTCCTCTCTAACTATTTATGACTGACTTGCATTTGGCACCAGAAAAAAGGCAGATTTCTAAATATGCTTTAGAGGTTTTGGGGCCTGGAAACAGACAGGAACAGGCAGGAATGAATAAATGGATGAACAATTAGCTAGTCAAGAAGATGGTTAGAGAAATGCTACTTCTGCAACACCTGAGTATCCAACAAGATGATAATAAAAGTCTTGCTGCTCTGACTGAAGACAGTGGAGTGAAACAGAACTAAGATACTAATCGGTAGGAAAATGTGAGGTGTCTGTCATAGTAGACTTCCAACCAAGGTCAGGAAGCAATGAATCCAAAAATTTGATTTATTACAATTGTGCCTAACTCAGTTAAAAACAGCACACATAATCTCATATATTAGTATGTAGCATAGGTTTACTATTTATAAACAAGCTGTTGTATTATCTCTTCCTTTGTCCTGAGATCTCAGTTTCTCTCTGCTGGGAGGGAAAGAACATTTTGTATTCAGAAGGTTGATTAATTGCTTATATCTAGTTATAGATGGCTTCCCTTAGCCAATGATATTTTCTGAATTTATGGGTACAAAATTTCCCTCAGGAAAAAAGTTCAAAGTCCTGACTGATTTCTGTTCTCAGAAATCTTGGAGTAAATGCTGTAAAGTAAATCAAAAGAGGGGAGATCTAGATTAGATAGCAGAAAGAAATTCTTTCCTGTGAGGGTGGTGAGACACTGGAACAGGTTGCCCAGAGAAGCTGTGGCTGCCCCATCCCTGGAGGGGTTCAAAGCCAGGCTGGATGGGGCTTTGAGCAACCTGCTCTAGTG
>BJBW01019260.1:4563-25353 GCA_004320125.1 Scolopax mira | reverse complement strand
TACAAATCACTTTCTGGGATACGTGGGGTTGGTATGAAGTAAGTGGGATGAGGCCTAAAACTTATCAGACTATAGTAACTTTTAACATATTTCGATTGCACGAGATTAAGATGAGCCACAAGTAAAATTTAATAAATAATTCTTCATTAACACATGTTAATGACTTCAACAGATAAAGTGTGAGTCCGAGTTACAGGGGCCAATCAAGCTCTCTAACACAGCCAGTGTAAAACACAGCACCAAGTGCCAGTCCATATGAGGCAGTATCTTTTAAAAGAACATCAAAAAAACCAAAGGAACCTGTAGAGGACACGAGGTAGCTGACAGTTCCAAGAATTTTAAAGACAAGTAAAGGGAAACAGCTTCATTTTCTCTTACAAATTTCCTCACTTCTGCTTAAGATCATCAGTTGAAAATGCCAGTTTGGTGCAACCTAAAATGACAGTTGGTAACGACAAGAAATTTTAGCTGAAATGCTTGTGGCACAGTTAAAACTCACAAAAAAATACCCCAAAAAAGGCAAGCTGGCAGAACGTGTACAAATGTACATATCTCTGTTCTTAATGTAGCAGTTGTGAAAAGAAAAATGCTCCAGAGCTAGCAGATACAAACTACTTTCTGCAGAGAAGTGGGAGGAAATAGGCAAAACACCACAAGGTCAGCTTCTGTCCCAATCCCTGGTGTGTATGTTTACAAAGAGCAGCAGCCTTTCTGAAGCTGCTTTCTATTCAAGCTACATCGCAGCGCAGAAACCTGGCACAGAAATATCAGGAGTCTCCTAAGACTCTCTGCTACTGGATATTTCACTAATGCTTTCCTCTTGGAAAAGCTAAAATAGCACAAAGATCAATTTCATTGGCACCTGCAAGTCATGAGCCAAGATTTAAAAACAGAGGGAGCTGTACATTGCAAGCAGAGCCAATGTTCTGCGATAGATCGGGAAGCACTTTGCTATTTAGCTATTCAGAAATTGTTCCATTACTTTTAACTTGCAAATCTGATCAATTCAGGGCACTCTTGCTTCTTTCATTTTTATAACTTTTCCAGAGTTCATATGCATACACAGTGAAGCTGCTCACAAGTACATGAGTTCTGAGAAGCGTGGTCCACACAAACATCCTGATGTAAGACTGTACACTTTTTTCTCATCACGAGCATCCACAAAAATACTTATGCTTTACACTCCTCCTCAGAACACAGAGGCAGCAGAGCACAATGCAATTTTTTCCCTCTCTACCACAGATTCCTGCAAGAGCAACACTTCAGAAGGAACAAGAGGGGATGGAGACAAAAGAAAGGGACGCATGGGCAACCTAGCTTGAAGAATTCCCATGTTCTCATATTCAAGTCCATAAGCTGACCTCAGGTGACTCCCAAGCAATTACCTCACAAATGTACTACCATCTGGCTGAGAGTCACACAGGCAGATCTACCAAAAAGAGGCAGAGAACTACCGTTATCCACATTAAAAGGCCACTTGACATATATATGTCAGGAACATTTCTCAACCGAGTCACTGAATTAGTATGAGTTTTAAAATCATCTAGTAGCGAAAATGTCCTTGTCTTGGCAGTGTCAACACAACATACTACCTGAACAGTTTCTGCACAAAGAAAAAGACTCTTTTTAATGTCAGCTACCATCACGTGAATAAAGTCGGGGATGGCCTGAAAACTGTGAAAATTATGAAGATGTGAAAATCATAATAATTTAAATAAGAATAACCTTAGCCATAAAGGTGTAAGATTGTAGTTAAAATGAAAAGTTCCAAGGAAGATGACATCTTTTGCTACAGGTCTTGAGTTCTAGAAGGAAAGCAGATGCTTTGATGAGATCAGAGGCCTGGGTTAGATACTGTTTGAAAGGCAACTGTAAGCAAATTGCTTTAGATAGATCATTAAGGAATGATGGGCCCTAACTCTATGAGTCACTCATCAAAAGAAATGTCATTTGCAGATTAAGGAGCTGTCTCCTCTCCAAGACACTTACTACTCAAATTCAGGATTTGAAAGCTAAAAGGCCAACTTTCACACAAAAGCATGTGACATCACCTGCTCTCCAGTTGATAGACGTGTTTTCATCTGGAAGGTTGTTCAGGGCAAAAGCTCACCAACACAAAGTTCATCATAACTTCAAAATCAGTCAACAGAACCAGTGAAGTGAAAAATTTCAGATGTTTGTTCTGATATCCAGTGTCTCAAGAACCATGCCAATGGAACCAATAGGCTTGTTTTGTTGACTGGACTCTTGTCCCACAGCCACATTTAGAAACCAAGATCATATTTCTTGGCCTTTAAAGGGCAACTGCAGAGAACTCTGAAGATGCCAGGCTGCCAACATAACATTTCAGGTCATCAGGCTGATGGAGTGAAAAGTGGTAATTTTTAATAGACCTTTTTTGAAAACAGTCCTGCAAAAGCTCAATACAGGAGTCCTTGGTTGGTTTTGAGGATAAAGACCTGTTTTTGGCAAGGCCAGCACAGATCCAAGAATCATCTCCTAGAGCTGCCTTCTAAAAAAGCTACTGTAACATTTAGTATTTTGGACAACCTCTCACTTTTGATGCATGATCCAAACCTCTGTTATTATGGTTAGGAATACACTCATCATTCAAATACTTCAGCACCTGAAGATTTGGAAAGCAGAAGGAAGAGAAGCCATCCACATGGTGCTGGTTTCAGAAAGCTCTTTTGGCATGGCAATCAAACCTTAGTCAAGAGCGATAAGCACACAACAGCAGATTCTGCAGACCATCCAAACAACAAAAGCCTACTGAAAATAAGAGCCTGTGCAATACCAGGTACACATTGACTAAGAAGTTTTCAACATAAAGATACCAAAAGTTTGAGTGGACCCAAAATGGCAGTTACCTTCCTACCCATTCAATGAATACAGAGAAACCCAAATACAGTGGTAATAATGCCCTAAAATAAGGCATATACATTCATTGTGCAAGTAGAATTCCTTCATTTGGAAGTGTTTCAACTTTTTAAAAGGGTCCTTTACCCTTTTTGTGCCTCTAAACCCAACGTGTCCATTGACACCCAGAACCTTGGTTTTCTCAGATTAGGCTCCAATTCCATAAAGTTTTCTAGTACATCATAATTGCTATACTGCACAGATACTTTTTGTCACGTAACCAGTAATCTCAGAATTGAGAGACAAATAGAAAAACCATAATCAATGTAAGAAAGCAGAATTGCATTATTTGTATCTCTCAAATTAAAAAACTGATTAAAAATCACATTTTAAGTTTTTTTTTTTAATCAGTTTCCATCTCACAACTTAATATTAAGTCACAATGAGCAGGTATTTTGTCACAAGCAACTTCACTTAAATAAAGATTTATTTATTATTATATCATCTAAATAAAAAAGTCTATTCACCATGTGCAATGACTCATTTTTTCATTCTCAGAAAGCCACTAATAACCCCTCATTAATTACACATTAGCACAGACTAGTGGTCATAATTCCCCACTGCAATTACATATAATAAATTTACTACACTCCAAAAATGTTGTGCTTTTGAAGCCAGAGGTCTATTTCTTAAGGGTACTTCAAACAGCTTGTCATCTTTCTATATTCACATTATATTATCACAGCCCTCTAATTTGTTCGTATTTTGATTTGGCTTTCTTCCTATAAAATACTTAACAGTATTAAAATACTTTTCTACCAATGGAGCAGAGTGGCACAATGGATACAAACAGGCTGTAAAACAGAAGGAAAAAATGAGATCTAAAATGAAAGAGATATCTTGCAGGATATATCGAGTTTGAAATATCAGTGAGTTCTTAACGAAACTTAAGTCTTTGACCATTAAGAAGCTAGCTTTCCATAACCTGAAATACTGCATACTGGCCTCATCTGGGAAAGCATATCAGAAGCACTATGCTAGAAATATTTCATCATTTATTCTTCTCTTTCTCATGAAAGTCAAAATGCCTATGGCTTTCTGAAGTGCTTTACTATTTTGTTTTGCTTTTTTTTTTTTTCCTAAAACGCAAATGATTTTGACTGAAAATACCTCAGTGAAGATGGGTCTTGCTATTCTAAAACCAGACACATTATATTTTCCTAATTTTTAAGTATCTCCTATTGGTCAACAGTCCTGAGAAGTGACCTCTCTGATGCCAAAACAGTTTTCCAAGTCAAGGTTGTGTACAATGGAATCAATGGAAATGGCAAAACAAGAACTGGCATTTTCTTGCCTACTATTTCTCATCACTTAAGTAGCCTCTGGAGGCACGCTGGGAACCTGAGAATACAGAGAAATCATAAAATAAAGTACATACATCATTTTATTAAAAATACAACTGAAATAATGGAATTGGTTAAAAGGCAATACTTATTCTACCTCAAAAACTATTAACAGGCAGGAAGACTTAATCAGGGGTCCTTTGCTAGTAAGATTACTATTTAGTAGGCATCAGTTACTGTGACAGCTTCCCCTGCTTGCTCCTGAAGACTGAACTTAAACTGTGACATCCAGTGAAACCAACTGTTGACTTCATCACTAACAATCACTTCAGACTGTTATTCTTCTGCAAGTCTTATGAATTATTTCAGAGATAAATAACTTGAAGACTAAGAGTGTTGTATTTAATTTGAAAAACTAATTTTCTCTCCTTCTGCCAATTCTATAATAGAGAAATCAACTTTCATGTTCTCCATGAAGAAATTTTCATTATGCACACACATAGGAAGCTGCCCTAAGCACAAAGGGTACAGCTTCTACTTAATACTAAAAAAAAAAAAAAAAGAGTATTTTATATATTCCTTAAAAATATATGTTGTCTGGGAAACTGAGATCAATCTTGTCTAGTAGCAATCTGAGGGCATGGCTGGAAAATATTACCAATGTAACATCTCAAAGTGAATTTAATGCATCTATCAAGTACTGAGTCAACTCAATAAAACAAGCTTCTAGACAAAAGTGTGATATTAAATAAGTCTCAGATTCTCAGCCCAGATGAAATTAATAGTACAAATGTTAAATGAAATTGTAAATTTTAGACATAGAATCATAATACAAAATTAAATCAGTATCTATGCTAGAACTAAATCAGTTCTGTACCACATAAAAGTTTTATTTAAAAATATGTAAGCTACTTATGCTAGAACTACTCTACCTAGAATTCAAAAATGATTCAGCAACAGTTTTATTAATGCGAAAAGACAGCTTCAGTCCTTTGTCTGCTATTAGAAAAATAAAGAAACGGAGAGTACTTCAGCTTGTTACTCGAGTGCAATTCATTAAAAGAAATTAGGCAGTCTTAAGTAAACTGGCTGCTATCATCTAATGCACACAGACCGAGTAGGACAGTTCTTACCTTTCAAAGGTAAGACAACATAGAACTGGTAGAGAATATTTTTAATAAGCATCCACTAATCCTCTCATTCCCAAAAAAGAAAAGACAGAATGTGAAAACTGAAGAACCAGTACAAGATGTCACCTCAGCCTCAAGTTTTCTCTTGTGATGAGAAACAGATAATGTAGAAGTATTTCTATGATAAAAATCAAGTCCGAACAAGTTCCTAGAAAAAGTAATTGTTTGACCACTTTCAATGACATATGGAACAAAGAAAAAAAGTACTCAAATGAAGGATGTCCTTATGTCATCTATTTGAATATACACTATTGGTTTCTACGTTACCTATATGAATAAACAGCAAAACGTATGTAACACGTGCTTGAAAAACCACATAGCTCTGAAATACTTTGTTGTACCAGATATGCGAAATCCACATTATGCTTGCCTTGGGGAACTTGTTTGGGTTTAGCTGTAGTCTGGTCCTGGGTACTGAATGCCCCCTAGTACTGGAGCACACTTATGGTTAAGTGCTTTCCCAAAGGAATCCAGCTTGTGTACTCTGAGCACTGCACAATGCAAAGCATGGAACTACCAAGTAGGAACTACCAAGAGATTTGCTTCAAAAGCACAGTTCTATCTGACCTAAAAAGGCTGATGTGGAAACATCCTCTACCTTTTTTTAATATTTCTATTTATAGATGACTACACATTTCAACAAGATGGTCAGACGGATCAATAAGACACATATGGATACTATCACTAGAAGTTTCCCTTCAATCTTGTATGGGGATGGGGGACCCATCTCCTCCTCCTCTCTATTCCGCTCCACCGCAGTTCATCCATAGAATGGGTGTGAAGAAACTGCTTTTAAGGTGCTAAAGAGACTTGCTCTGACCAACACAGAAGGGTCTCAACAGGCAGAGGTCTGATAAAAGCTGTTTTGATCCACTGTGAGTTAAGCATCGTAAATAGTATTCACTCCAAGCAAAAACAGGTTTCCAATAATAAGAATTAATAGTGTCCTGTTTAACATAAAGGATATTTTGAATACTAATAAGGATCTGACAAAAACAGAGATATAAAGAACCAGAAAAACTTAAAAATTAAATGCTTCAAGAGAAAAAATTGGATTGTATAAACTTTGACACACCTTTTATTTTCAAAAAACAACTAAAATAAAAGCATTTTAAAGTTTTCATCTCCCTGACCTCTAACAGAACTTTTGAGATGCTAGTGCCACATTATGTTACTTTTCAGTGTGTGGCTACTTAAGAGACTGATCAAAATTAAGAGTTCCACATTTGTTCCATGTTTGCCATTTGTAACGCTTTCTTCTCCTCTAAAGTTTTCCTTGGGAAATTTATTTTCCACTCTATTGATGCTGCATAATACAGTGCCACACTAAATATCTAACTACCACTACAATGTGAAGGTATTGACTAGAGGTAATAAACAAAGCTGATCACGGTGCAGGTACGACCGTACTGACTCCACAGAGCCAGCACGGTCAGAAAGTCTGGGTTCCTTTACAAGCCACTGCATGGAATAACTGAGAAATCTTTCAATTAGGGAAGACTTTAAAAAAAACAAAACCCTAGCACAATTAAAAACAAGTCCTAAACTACAAGTTTTTCCCCTTGTTAATATCAATGCAACATCAGAATTCTCAGATTATGCTCTCAAAAATAACAATGCAGATTTTCCTTTCTTCATAAAACATGCTTCTAAACCAAGTCAGACTTGTCATATATATAGCAAATATACTTTTATACTTCTCTAGCATTGTGTTTATCAGAACTTTAAATAGGGAGTTCAGTTTCCCTTCAATATGCATTACAGAAACAAAAATCATATGTTAATCTTTATTCAATTTGATATTATTAAAATCTTAAGATTAATCATATTCTTGTCGTTATAGAAAATTAACATCTTATTTTAAAAACCCTCTGTCATTCCAGTACACTTAGATCTATGTAACAATACAAACAGTGCTGTGGTACATCGTGTCACATTACCTCAGAAACATTTCAAAGTGTTTTACTAAAGCCTTTAGGTTTTTGTCAGGAAAGCACATCTTCCCCAGTATTTCTGGTAGCTTTACTGTAAATAGAAGAAATAACGTTTACACATTTTCTTTCAAAATAGCTTCTAATTACTTTTAAATAAATATAAAATAATAAATATTTATTTAATTTAAATAAATATAAAAACTACTTCTACCCGCAGACTCTCAAAATTTCTTTGCAAGTTACTCAGTGATCTTTCCAAACCTTACTAAAAAGAAACATGCTGAGAAAGTAAACGCTGCTTGGTTTAATGCTCTTTGATAGCACATCGGAAGAAAGGCTTGCTTACGTTGCAGTAAGAGATAAATTTATGAACAGCCTAAGATTTTTTAAATATATTAAAATGAAATCTTTGCCAAGAATAAAACTAAATGTGATAAAGCAAACAGCAAATCACGTCAGTATGGTCACTGGAAAAAAAACCAAAACACAAAAACACAAAACAAAACCAATCAAACCACCACCAAAAATCACCAAAGCAAAAACCCCACACAGACACACAAAACAAAGGAAGCCATTTTGATTCAGCACAGAGTTTCAGCACAGCAAATGTTTACCAAACATCCGTAGCAAATGTTGAGATCCATAGATATATGAGGGAGGTGGTGGTTGATCACTTGGTGGATAATTCTCTGGCATCAATTTCCAGGACAAAACCTAAACATAAGACATGAAAATGTTAGTTTTGAAATCTTGATTGGAGCATAAATAATTTCGTCTCTGCAGAACTTCAAAATCAAAGATGAAACTAGTAATACAAACAAAACATAGCCCTACTTGGCGGTCAACAAAATCTTTAATCATTGAGTCTAGTACAGTAGCATAAAAATCTGTTACCTCATTCAATTCGTTGTTTCTTCTACCTTCAAAGCCAGTAAAAACCGCACTGCCCTCTTTGCTAGGAGTCAAAGTTATAGGTGAAGATGATCCACTATGGACAGGGGTTTCTTCAAAAGGAAAGGAAAAACAAAATAAAAGAAATCAGAAATCAATCTTATTATCTGTTTTATAGAGCTATAAGCCATTAAACATAACTAAGGCCTGCCGCTATAACGTTTAAAATCTTAAACACTAGAATTCAGTAACTGCTATCCTAAAGTAGGTTCACAGAAAAGCAGCACCTTGAATTCTGTTGAGAACTACAGTACTAAGGTACTGAGAATATTGCTTTGTATTCCCCTCTTTGGTTTAAATTTCAGAGACAAATATTTGATGCAAAAAGTAATGAATTCCCACTTCAATCATTCAGTTCACAATCCACATGACATTAAAAAAAAAACAACACTCTTTGAAAATCTTATTTAGAGCAATAATTTGAAGAGCAAAACGTACTTTTTTCCAGGTGCAAGAAGAGCTTTGGCATAGAAGCTGGGGTCTCAAGATGCCGCCGTTTAGGTTGTGGGGAAGCACTGCTTTCTGATAACCTGTCACAGTTAGAGCTGTGGCGTGTGGAACGCCTCAGTGACTGCAGAATTTCAGGCTCAGCTTTTCGTCTTTTTGGGGTGGCTGGCTCCCCTGTTGTAGGCTGGCTGTCAGTCGATTGAGGCGTTGGTGGATTCAACAGAGGAGGACTCGGGGAAAGCTCCTCCTGATTTCTAGGAAATAAAGGCAGCTTTACAGAAGCTGAGAGATCAAGGCTCTTTCCCCCAAAAGATATCCTTCTAGTTTCACCCATCTTGTTAAATAATTATTCAAACTAGACAGTCGCCTCCCAATAGCTATCAAAGTGACAAGGCCTTCTTCTAAACACTATTCTCTGGAAGCACTATTATTTTACAATTTAAAGGCTAATGAACACGGATTTACATTTCAATGTAAATTTCTTCCCCCCACAAAGTTGCAGCATAACTCTACAGCAGTCAATACAAAGCCATTTAGAAGTTAACCAGATAGAAATTCAGAACCTGAATTCAGGCAAGCAATTTACAGAAAAGTTCAACAGTTTATCAAGATAATTTATAAGTCAAATTCTGTGAGAAATCATCCTGTTCTGAACACATAACCACATTCTATTGCATTTTCCTCAGGAGATAAGCAGTTTTAGACTCTGTAAACCAAATCTACCTGTTAGTATTTGTTGAGTTTTCTTTGATGGGAAGAAAGAATTTTGATGAAGTCACCTTCTTAAATTGAGCTTGTTCATAAGGATAGAGCAAAATTAATGGCAGTGTGAAGTCAAAGGTTATTCTTAGCCCATCCACCATCTCTTTACATAGCTCAACACTAGAGAAAAAAAAAAAGGATTAGGAATTTCAAAGTCACATCAAAAGTTTTCGGTGTAGTTTCAGGAAATTCCCTTTTAATATAGATCATTAACCTCTTAACTATAATATGCTGATTTAATCACTAAGTAATGATGAGTGATTAAAAGTATTTGCTGTTGGTAGTTTCAGACAAATACAAATTTTAAAAGTCTGCTTAATAAGGTCAAACAAAATAATACAATTATTCTGTTGTACTACTTACTGGATTAATAAAATCTACTTTACAGTAATCAAGCTAGATAGTTTTTCAAGTATGCATTTTGTTTTTCCAAGTTTACTAGGCTCAAAAAAGAGGCACCTTCCAGAATAACTAAGTACTCAATAGAATGAATCTCTGACCTATAGCTGCTAAAGTGCAATTAAGGCAGTGCTTAAGAGCTATCCAAGGAACCAACAAAACCAGATACATTCACATTGGAGATCAGTTTCCAATGGCCTGCTCCAGGTAACTAAAGCACTACATTTAAAGGCTACTAGGAATCTGCCTTCAGGCTCGCATAAAGGCTTGCTACCCGGGGAGCACATGAGCTATTACAAACAGAACCAAGAACACTGAATTCAGTCCATCTCCAGCACCTCTCCTCTCTATGAAAGTATTCATCTCTCGGGTCTCAAGTACATACATGTTTATGGAACGGTAATTCGATTCTGCCACAATGACCCATGTTAGGAATTCCATACCTCCCGTTACCATTCCTCCATACCACCTGCTAAAACTACTGCCTTGTTTTATTTATTTTTTTTTTAAACACAACATATAAACTGGGTCGGGGGGCATCATACACAAAATTCTATCACATCTGAGAAAGCCAGTAAAATTCTGTATTAAGAGCAGTAAGGGAAATACAACAAAGTTGTCAGCTGAATCCCTCCTAGTTAATGGATCACTGAATTATACACATTTTCGTTACTAAAGCACCTTCTATATTTCACTAAAATATAGACCTTTACAAATCATAACATGCACAGAACTTACTGTTCATATTTCTGATGTCTCATCTAAATTCCTTTCTGGGAGATTATATTACATAGATACTCACATAGACCAAAATATTGCAAGGAATAGCTTAATTTACACCATTTAAATAGAACATGTTAAAAGTCAAAATTTCTCTTTGATAAGATACAAGATTTCACCCCAGTGTAGACTTCGATAAAAAAAGCAGTCTCATCTAATATTGAGAATCTTTAACACCAGAGGAAAAAAAAAAAAACCACTAAAAAAACTCACACTGCAACTGCAGGGTTAACACACTGCATCTGTGGCATGGTAGAAGAATATAAAGCTCAGCTGACAAAGCAGTAACTAAGACACAATCAATTTTAATAAACAGGATTGGTGTTATACACAAATCGCTTCCCTACATACATATCTAGTATCCAAGATATGTCAATTAAAATAAAAAATAAAAAAAAAAAATCACCTGCACTTGGAGTTCTCTGTAAGTGTTTGTATAAAATGTTTACCCCTTCATAAAATTTGAACCTGTTCAGTTTTATTTAAGCAGGGACTCCTCATATCAGATTGTCTCTCAGGGCTCAAAAAATTCTTCACATAGACAACAGCAATACATTCTTCCAAAATGGGTCACGATATTCACAAGAACTTACATCATAAAAGAGGATATTGATGGTTTTGCATAATGACTTTTCAGATTATAAGGACTCTCTCCCTGATAAACAAGTTGTCAGTGTTTCTGTACTATGGGTATCTGTTAAATATTTTAAGCCCATAATTACAGCACAGTATAAGCTGGCAGAAGTGAACAGCCTTGAAAGAGAACATGGAATGCAAGGTCATGCTTCTTGTGACAATAGCACTAGACTAACAGTTACTTACTTCTTCTCTGGTGGCACATAATGAAGATTCATATTAGCATGTGGAGTCATTTGATGGTGCCGAGATCTTTCATTGGCTGAAAAAGCTGCATTAATAGCAAAATGTTTCACATATGACTCCAGGATGGTTATTATATTTGTCTGACAAGGAAGCTTCACTAGCTGAAAAAGAAACAACAAATTCGTGTTTTACAAAAACAATTAGTAAGTATACCAAGCTTAAACAGGAGCTTTTAATGTACTGACTAATTTAATAAGTCTCTATTGCAAGAGGTCATTACAGGAGTGATTAATATGAGCCCTTAAACAGGATTTTTGATCAATCTTTTATAAATACCTGGAGAAACAAAGATGTGGTCAGGTTAAAAAACTTACTACATTCTCAGCTTTATAAAATAATCTGTATTCTAAAACACAATTTAACTGAAATGTGAAAACACAATGTAACTTAAATGTTACATTCTTAAATATAACAATAACTCACTGGTTTAGCTGTAGAGAGGTCTGCTCCCTACACTCTCTTTCCTCTTCCTTAGACTAAGCTCACCTTTGCAATAAAGTTGAAAAAACCCAGAGTTGTTACACACAAGAACTACTTTTGAAGCCCTCCTCACCCCTGCATGCACATTCATCTCTTAGCTTGTATTTCATACCCGCTTTCTTCTATTAATATAGTAACAGTCTTCCTCAAGCTTCTTTTTCAAGACTTCAGGAATTTCTATGTTTATTGCTCTATCTTCCATGTCCCTTTTTGTGTGAGTGTCTTGTTCTTCTTTCTACAACAGACCAGTCCAAGAAACAATACATTGGTTGTGCTTACGAATATTAGTGAAAAAGAACCTCAGTAGTGAGGATACAATATAAGAATCAAGCTTTGTCATGCAAAAATAAATACTTACTACGTTTTTATATTTTAAGTAGATAGTAGCCTTACTGTAAGCAATTTAACAATATTGCTTTGAAGTCATCAATAAGTTTGTTTTTTAAGAACATTTTTTAAATTTAGCTTTCACTTAAGTATTTAACACCAAAGGATGAACAGAAATTTGTTGGGTTTTGCTGCTTCAAATCACCCACACTGCAGTAGTTAGATTCTATAGACTTTTAGAACAACTGTTTATGCTGTAGTTTCCCTTTGATAATGTAGAAAATATAGATGTAGGGTTGTTTTTTTTTAAGTCAGTCTTCTATATTTTAATTTAAGACCAGAGCTGACATGCTTGTTTCACAGTAAAACAGAAATCCAGAAAGATCCTGCTGCTACTAGGATTTGTCCAACCTGCATAGACCAGTAAAATTTTACAGCACCCACAAATCTGGATACTCTAGTTGGCTGTTTTCTCCACATAAGCCTTATGTGCAGAAAGGCAGGAAATGCGTTATTCTCAGATTAATATAAAAGAATTCTATGTGAATATGACATGTTCTATAATTTTCAAAAACTCAACCACAGTAAGCACCAGAAGTAGGAAATTATGTTTTTAATTCCAGCTAAATAACCAGCTGTGGCTTATATTTCATCTATTTCAATTTTTCCAGAGTTTCAAATACAGATGTCAAAATTCTAACAAGGAGCGCATGAATATACCATTTCTGTCCTCTCTTCTATATCACTTTCTTCACTTTTTATTTCTTCATCTGTTCCATCATCACTGTCATCAGAAGAAGAACTACTTATAGCTGTGTAAAAAAGAGATTTCACATATTTATGTCACATTATTACACTGCAGAAGTTAAGACCAAACAATTTCAGAACTCAATGCAAAAAAAACCCACCAAACCAAAAGACATCCCCCCCCAACAAAAAAACCACCAAAGCTACAATTAACTTGTTATATTTAATGAGAATGAGTAATTCTAATTGAATTAAATACACAAGGATTATCTCCAGCCCACTATAAACATTTTAAATACATACAACAAGAAGTTTACGGGAAGTATTCTACTCTAGTGAGAAACATTCACTTTTAAAAACTCCCTGTATTTCTGAACACTCCAATTTTTATTGTACTTTAGTTCTGAACGGGTCTGGATCTGTACAGTGACAGCTGTCAGAGCATCAGCTAAGTGCCAGCCAGTGTTCCTGCTGGTTTTCAAGCTACAAAGAAAAATGCTATGAAATGGAAGAGCTGGCCTGAGAGCACAATCAGCCAGTCAACTGACAAGAAGCAGACCTCTGTGTCAGGTAGACTGAGGAAAAGAAAATCTTATTTCCTCCTGAAACATATAGAAACACTAGCAGGGAAAGTGCCTTGTTTCTAACACCAAAGGACACTGAGACTTTATTGCACCTAGTAATGCTACATTGAACAAAGCAGCCTTAAGCGCTGAAATCACTGATTAGAATAGTTCAGGGGAACTGACACAAGGAAAAGCCTCTAGAACACATAAAGAAAGGAGATAATTTAATAGATGCTTAGCATGAAATATAGTGTTCACACCTCATCTGACTGCCTCTGTGTATTTCAAATAGGACTGTGATACTCCCACGTCATCCTAATCGCAAGTTACAGAATGCACTGTACCCCTTGCTCAAAGTTAAATGCATCACACCAGTTTTCAAAGAATGAAAATAAGCTCACAGTTTTCACTGCTCTCATCATTTTCTTCAGCAGGAAGGCTTTTTAATACAGAGTCAACACCAGGCAACCTGCAACGTCTCTTCTTTCTTCCCTTTCTTCTCCTACAAAACAAAACGGTTCACTGAAATTTGGCTAACATTATTTAATTTGTTTATCCTAGCTAATGCACAGGAAACATACGTTTGAGATTTTTTTTTTTCATTAGTTTATGTTGAAATAATATGGACAATGCTTATTTGAGAGAGGATACCTTAATGTCTGTACATTACCTCATATTCATATTTTCCTAAGTTATTTTTCAAGCACATTTCTTTGGGAACATGTAGATCCAGTACACAGGCATTTCACAGCAACACTTAATAATAACATAGTTATTAAATGTTAGCCACTCAGAGCGTTGTTTATTAACAGTATGTCAGCATTGACCTTCATATGGGAGAAGAGTAGCTCTCCAGAATGCACTGACTACACCGAGTAGATAACTATGATCTACCCATGAGCTTAGAGGCCAAGCTCACTTGTAGACGTCTGTTTGAATCTGAAAATGAATTTCTCATTTTGGGACCAAAAGAATTTCTTACATGCGAGCCACAGCCTTCCGTGCCAATTTACGCTGTAATCTGCGGTTTTCGTCTGTATCGCGAAGAACATGATCTTCAGCTGCCCATCTATCCCAGCTAAGGACAGGTCAAAAGAGAATTATTAAGGACTATTAGTATGTGCCACTTATGACTACTAGTTAAATAATATACGTTATATCAAAAAGCACTCTTTTAATATCATTCAGAAGCAACATCTGTATCACATGGTTTGCATCCTTTAGTATCCTCACGGTTTCAACTCTTGCGTTGCTATTTAAAATCTCTCAAACCTTGACTTAACATATAATAGTGTTTGTAACACTGACACATGCTATAGATCACAGTCAGAGATTGCACTCATGTACTGGCCTTGATAACCAAGCAAACCAGGACTAGATTTAACAAAGTTAAATTAATGTTTATTAATGGAAACCTAGGCACCACGAGTACATGGTAAAGACAGACATCCCATAAAGTTTAAACTCCTGGTTATCAAACTGGTCCACTGAAATGAATACAGACCAATGGGTCAACATGAGGAAGTGTATTAAAGGCAGTCACAAAACCAAAAGTATTCATGCAAACATTACAGTCCTTTGATATTCTGTGCAATATTTTTCTTTGCAGAAGAAATGAAAGAACTGAAACCGTGTAAACATGTTCTTACCTTCTGTTCCAACCGTTAAAATGGATCAGATATTCTGGAATCTTTCTGCCTTTCTCATCTTTTCCAACAACAATATCAACAATCTGAAACAAATGTTGAATAGCATGTGTTAAAAAGCCTGAGAGAAAGTCAGCTTTCCAGTATTTAGGGAATTTATGCAAAAAGAAAAGAGAAATATTTATTTACAGAAATATACCTACAATTTTGCCAGTAAATATTAACAGGAGCAGAAGATATGCATTATACTAAATGGTCAGAAAAGCTAGTTTCATTGAGCACTTTTTAAGTTGGGGACTGCTAACCATCTTTGTCCTGTCCTCAATTATCCCATGCTTTCAAGACAGACAAAAGGAGATACAAAACAATGCAGTATCACAATTCTTATATACATATACTCATCCGGGCTACTAACATTTTCTCCTACGTGGTGTCTCTTCACACCCTCCAAGCAGGAGACAACAGAGATCCATAGAACCTAAGAAACCTAAGAAACGCTGCTCTCCTGAACAACACAGAATGTTAGTCACAAAACATTAAAAGGCTTTGTGAGTATTTGAGCCTGTTTTCTTCTTTTTCACACACGGAAAAGGGGGCAGTCGAAAGGGCCTGCACATCAAAAGGCACTTCAGGTGGATCATTAAGAGCAGCATCACCACTAGCAATAACAAAGGAACCTTTCTGCCTGCACTTGAATGGCTCTCGATAGACCATCTATCTCCAGATGCACAGCTTGTTATGCTACAGTAGTATTTTAATCGGGGGCAGTCCAGAATTTAGCAACTATTGATGGAGTCAAGGACAGTTATCTGTAGTTTGGGGATTTTTAAAGTAAAGCAGAAAAGGCGCTATTACTTTTTGCACTTGGGTTACCTCTTGTTTTTTAATTTAAGTTGTCGGGGTAGTCACAACATAGAAATACACGTACAAACAAAAGAGTAGCCCAAAATACTACAGGAAGGTGGAGTTCCTGATCAAAGATGTCCAAAAAATACTGATTTACACTAGCAAACTTGCAGCAAAAAGCATGCATTTGGTCAGGAATCCAGTCGCAATAAACCCCTTTCACCACTCTCTGTAACAAAACAAAACAAAAAAACCACAACTCTGCTTGCAGGTTAGGTATAGGTGACTCAGCACTGAAAAATTATTTCGTGTCCCACTGATATCCCGAAAGAATACTATATTTACATAAAGCTCTACAATCACTATCACCGTGCTTAAGGCCAGGCCTGAGTGAGTCAGCCACCTCACAGCAACACTCAAGGTCCAGCACTCCCCGCTTGCTATCTCATTTCTCTATACTCTCCTGTACCATTTAAACCCTTCTGAAAGGCCGGAGGGAGGGCAGTGCGGGCAGGAGGGTAGGGTGTGGGGGGGGGAAACATCAAGCTACGCTACGAGAACGCAGGGATGAAAAGATTTCGGAATTACTTGGCGGGTGTTCAGCCGGCAACGGAAGGCGGGAAACCGAGTCCGACACTTCCAGAGCCCCGCGGCGGCTCCGTTCTCTACCTGACGCGAGAGCAAGGCCCCGACAGCCACAACCTCTTTCTCACCCGGGCAGCGGGATGCCTCCGCCCCGAGCAGGTGGGTCGAGGGGAGGTTCGTAGACTGCTCCTACGCGCGCCCCCCCGCCCCCGCGGCGGCGAGGCCGCTGTGTGTGTGGGGAAGAGAGCCAAGCTCCGCCGGCGGGCCGGGCTGAAACGCCCAAAGGACGATGACGGCAGCACAAGGGCGGGGAGAGGAGAGACCCGCCGAGGACGGGCACCGCCTCGCTTTGTCTCCCAGCCCCGTGACACGGCGGGCGGCGCTCCCTCTCCGGGCCGCCCCTCTCCTTTCCCTCAACAAGTGCTGCTGTTGTCGCCGGAGCCGCCTTTCCCCACCTCCGCCTCGGCTGGGCCGACGGCCTCTTCCCCTTCCCCCTCCGCCTCTCGCCCGGGGGCGCGCGCGCGCTGCCCCCAGCGGCGAGCGTTAACGGCGGCGGGCCGGGCCGCGCGCCGGCCCCGGCCCCGCCCCCCCGGTGTGCCTCGGAGCAAGGCGGCGGGGGGGGGGGGAGGGAGGGAGGGAGGGAGTGGGTTGGGGAAGGAAGAAGGGCAGGGTCGCGCGCGGCGCGTCACCTTGGCATCATAGAGGACTTTGGCCTTGGTGGGGTCGGGCTCGAAGCAGAGAACTCTCTCCCCCCGGTGGAACTTAAATTTCATTCCCCGCGAGGTCATTTGCTCATCATGGCGCAAAGGAGAGAGGCCCCGCCCCCCTCCCGCCGGGGGAGGGGCAGAGCCCGGGCCCCGCCCCGCCCGGCCCCGCCCCCGGGAGCACCGGCGGCGGGAGGGGTGGCAAAGAGGGGAACGCGGGATGGGCGGCCGCGGCGGGGTGAGGCGAGAGCTCTCGGTCCCGGGAAGGGGAGCGAGTTTTGCCCGGTTTTGGCGGTGGCGGTGCCCACTGGCTTGCGGCCGCCCTCGGGGCGGGGTGCGGAAGCGGTTTCGAGCAGCCCCGCAGGCCTTCTCTCCGTTACTGCTAAGCCGGGACATCACCGCAGGGTTCCCGCCTGTTATCACGCTCCTCGTGTTCTCCACTCGGCAGAGAGCCACCCTCCCGAGGTGGCCATTTGTACACTGTAACCTCCCTCAAGGTTTATTTTCCTCTATTGGTCTGTCAGCCTTCCTGCACGGAAAAAAAAAAATAAATAAAAATAGAAATAAATAGGGTGTCGGACTAGAAACTCAATCAAGAAACTCAATCACCTAGAATTCGCTTTATCATTTCAATTTCTTCCGAGTCTCAAAACGGGATGCAAGCAGTGGAAATAAGTAATCAAAATCCATTCCGTTTTTCCCTTGTCTGTGTGCTGTGCTGTGCGGGAGGGCCGGGGTGCAGCCGGGGGAGCACTGCGGCTCCCACACGGTGTGACCGGGCGCTCCCTCGGGCCGCTGCAGTTTGGATGCCAGTTCTTGCATTTCTGATTTACACAGGGCCATGACTGACCGAGCCAAAGAGGCCTGGGCTTAGCCAGCCACGTAGGAAGACCGGTTAATTTGTGACTATTTGGCATTGCAGAAGTTGCTCTTCTGTCAAAAGCTGTTCAGGAGGTCGACGACTTTACATGAAAACGGGCAAATGTTCAACTGAGCACACTGAGACTGTCTCTAATGGGAGAAGTTTAAATCCTCCTTTCCTCCAGCCTGACACCGAAGCTGGAAACTGGCAGGAATCCCATGGGAAAGAACGAGAAAGTGCTAGTATTATTGCCAGGTTTCTGAAGGGAAAAAGTTCGGGATAGGGGATGACCAGAAAACAAGATTCTGAGAAGATGACTGCTCCCTGGGATCGGATGGACGAAGTACTCCATTTCCTTTGATTCAAAACTAACATGGGGGTGGTGGGAAAAACCTGTGAACTTGCTGCTAAACTCTCACGGGGTGGAGTTAGAGAAGCCAACTGATGGAAGAGTGTGAGAAAATTAAGGAAATGTTCCTGAAATTGTTCAGAGCTCACTGCTGCTCACAGGCTCCAAAAATGTATGGATACAATGTCAATTGCAGAAAGTGTTGCTGAAGTTCCCCTTTTTTTTTAAGAAAAGGGAAATGGTGCTGGACACACACACACAGAACAAACCTGCTTCCAAGGGATTACCACGCTTTAAAAAAAGGATTAAAAAAAAAAAAAAGCAGGAAAAAGAGAACAACAAACTTGTGCTTTGTGTCCCTGTCTCTAAGCTGGTGTTAAGAGTATTCACACCAGAAGCGCCTCTCACCGTTTCTGCACAGCCTTACGTTTCCGTGCTGCCGCCTTTCCCTTCCTCCCCTCTGGTCTCCACTTCCAGACTCTGCTTCTCCTTTGTCTTCTCCTTCATCTCAGCCTCTCCTAGTTCACCCCAGCCCACTTTGATGGCTCCACCCAAGTTACTCCTCAAGCCTTTTGAGTCAAATTTCTTCTCACTTAGGTTTCCTAACAGATATATATGAAAACCAGCCTTTTCATGTCCAGTTGTCGCCTTGTCTCCCCTCTCCTTGCTCCTACACTTGGATATGTGTACATGTTGGATACGTGTCTTATCTCCCGGAGCCACCTTGCGGTAGATGATCCTTGCCAGCAGATCCTCGCCCTTGCTAGATCTCCCACCGAGCCTCCTGCTCCAGCACGATTTTAAAACCCTGTGTGGGCTGCGCTTAACTAAGATCTACTCAGAGGGTGCCCCGCAAGCAAAAAGGCTGTCATGTTTATGAAAAACCGGCCTTGTGATAGTGTTACCCAGGCAATGCCTAAGTCTACTAGGGGATTAAATGCAGAGCAGGGATTTTTGAAAGGCAGCGAGTTCTCTGTAGCAAGGACTGCCAAGTGGCTGTGCAAAACAACAAACAAAAAAGATAGCAATGACCACTTGAAAAATGGTGAAAATGGTAGCTGTGTGCATCTATGTCCATACTGCCTGTGCAATGCCTGTGGTGAATTGTTAAAGGTCCAGTGCCAGATACATATACCAGATTTAGAGAAGCTTGAAATAGAGTTCCTTGCTCATATCCAGCAAGTCTGCTACAAGAAGAAATGAAAAGCAGCAGGGCTCTGACAGACGCAGTGGCTTTGGGTTCAACGTCCCCAGTGCTGAGGTGCAGGGAGCAGGGTGAGCTGGGAGCCACCAGCAGCAGGGCTTGTTCCAACATCACTGAACCAAGCGATGAGTTGACCCAATGTGTATTTTTAAGCGTTTCCCAGGACACTACATCTCTTCCAGAAAAGAAAAGTGGTTTTGCAGCTCCTCTGGGAGATGGAGCAGCCCGGGAGAGGAGACCCCTGGGGAGAAAGAGAAGCCCAAGAAAGGTGACCCCAACTTGCTGTCAAGCCCCTTCCGGCCAAAGTGCACCCCACCAGATCACGAGGGCTAAGGGTTCCTCGAAGAATTTCATCTGCCTGTCTCACTGCAGACTCAAAAACCCCACTGCAGAAAGCCCCACAGCCGCGCAGGTTTCATTTAAACAACGCAACCACCTGCCTTTGCTGAGGGGAAAAAGGGCGGCCGCCCGCCCCTCTGCCGCACAAGATGGCGGCGGGGGGCGCAAGGCATGCTGGGGGCTGTAGTCTGGCAGCGGGGGGTCGCCGGGGCTGCGGCCGCTCCCTCGCCCTGCGGGAAACAAGTAGCAGGTTCTCGCTGAGGGGAGTATTTGGGACGTTCTCCTGCCGCCTCCCTTTCCCCGGGCTGGGGATAAACGACTCTTCGGCTGGCCGGGGAAGTGGCGTGCCCGACCCGTGTGGAGGGGCGGTGGGAAGGCGGGACTGTGGGCAGTCGCTGTGCTGTGGCCTGTGGGCGGGTAGTTCTGGTCTTTTAGGTTTGCTGAGCCAAGGGGCCCGCGGCTGCTCACCAACTGATGCGTGATGCGGCTTCACCACCACAGTTATGGAATCATTGACTCAAATTGATCGTAATGATCACTGAGTTCCAAGCCCCCTGCCCTGGGCAGGGACACCTCCCACTAGAGCAG
>BJBW01019254.1:0-13643 GCA_004320125.1 Scolopax mira | reverse complement strand
AAGCGTAGAGGGGTCCCACCTGTGGGGAGGAACAGACAGAACAGGTGACCCAAACCTGACCAACTGGCGTATTCCATCCCATCTGCCCCAGTATATTACACAATATTTTATGGACAATCACTGTTCTTTTCTCTGTTTCACACAAAAATATATATTTGGGCCTGAGCTCTCATCAGAAAGTGTTGCATTCACTAAAAAAGATACTTCAAGCTTGTATAGTTCCTCTTTGAAGTTACGAAGTCCCCATAAATAGTATGTCCTATGTAAATGCAGCATAATAATAGGATCTTCTGATTCACTGCTGAAATGCAGCCACCCTTGGAAGGGAGATACTGTCCAACACTGCAGAGCAGCACAGTTACTGTCAGCTGCAATTCAAGGTAGGCTGAATGTAAATACTAATGTTGAAATTTGGCAGACGCACTGCAGACCTACTATGCCGTTTGTTTTGTAGGAGCCATATTATGAAGAACACCTAAAGGTTATATTAGAACTTCTTTCTTCTTATTGCAAAAATAAAAAAAAAAAAAGGGTGCTAAAGTCTTCTTATTCATGTCATAAACTGTCCAATACAAGACAAAGCATGCTTCTGGCTGCAGCAAGTACTTTTTGTTCTGCTGATCTTGGCAGAGGTGTGTATCAGTTCAACAAAGTCGCTCTTGTAAGACTCCAGGTGCCTCCCACACCTTTGCAGACTAATAGCAACTGTTTTACACTCTAGCCTCTGTCTTGTCAGATCCAAATCATAGAATAACAGTGTCATAAAAACATAGCATCATTTAGGCTGCAAAGGAACTTTAAGATCCTCGAGTCCAACCATTAACCAAATACTACCAAGTCCACCATGAAACCACATCCAAAGCAGGACATCTATATGCTTATTAAATACCTACAGGGATGATGACTCCACCACTTCCCTGGGAAGCCTGTTACAATGCTTGACAACCCTTTCAGTGAAGAAATTTTTCCTAATATCCAATCTAAAGCTTCCTTGACACAACTTGAGACCAACCCACACCTTGCTACAATCTCCTTTCAGGTAGTTGTAGAGAGCAATAAGGTCTCCCCTGAGCCTTCTTTTCTCTGGGCTAAACAATCCCAATTCCCTCAACCGCTCCTCATGGATTGCCTTCCCCTTCTTCCAAAAGTGATAAACTTTACTTATGTCCCTGAGTTCCAGCCAAAGCTCTCTGTTTTCTTTATGAGTGAAGTGCATTACTCCATCCGAGACTCCAAGAAGGCCTCTAACCACTGCATCACCCACAAGTCCTTCTCTATTCACAACTGATCTGGCCTTCCCTTGTTGGCTCTGTCACCAGCTGTGTCAGGAAGTTACCTTTCACACTCTCCAGGAACCTCATAGATTCTTTCTTCTCAACTGTATTGCATTTCCAGCAAACATCTGGTAAAGTCCTCCACAAGAACAGGGGCTAGTGATTGCGAGACTTATCCCAGATCTCGTAGAATATTCTGTCTGTCTCTCAGTCTTGGTTGGATGGTCTGCAAGAGACTCCCACCATAATATCTGGCTTGTTGGTCTTTCCCTTGATTCTTACTTGCAAACAATCAACCCTATCATCACTGTCATCAAGCTTGACAACAAGTTCTCTTTACATAAGACCAAAGAAGAAAATTATGTTTACTAAGAGCAAATAAACTGAAGATTTTTACCAGAGTAATGTTTGTTTGCTGGCATGAACTCTTCCCAGGCACTCCAGTTCATACACTTTCCCTATTACCATGTCTCATTTTCTTTGGCTTGTGCTGTTTCCCAGAGAACCCTTTTCTTCCACAGAAATTCTTGCATTGACAGCACTCACTCACAACACTTAAGGGAAGAAATACTTTGCTACCATTGAATTATGCTTGAGAACTTTTTGAGAAGCTGAGCAGTGTTTAATATCAATTGTCATGTATAAGGGATACTTAATAGTGGCTGGTCACCTTCCAGTCACACTCAAATCAGTTTAGGTCAGTTTAAAAACAAAAAAAAAAGACTTATTTACTAAATTCAATTAAAACCACACTCACAACATTTTCTAAAGTTATAGCACACTAATGAAGAAAAAATGTTCAATATTCTCTTTTAAGATCATATCTAAACATTTCCTTTCCTTCTAGATTTACTTGAGCCTCTACAAGGTGTTTAATCTAAATGATATTAATTCAGCTTTCCCACACCTCAACTAGTAAGACTCCATTTATGCAAAAGCAGACTTGTTCAGTATCTATCACAAAGGTTTAGGAGTGTTCCTACCATTTGGGACTCCCCAAGCATGAGGTCAAATCCAGTAAATCCAAGGTTTTTGCTCTCAAAATTTACTGCTCCTCTCTTTTTTCCTAAATCATCGTCCTGTCTTTCCAGTGTAAAGTTGGTCCTTATTTAACTTACCAAATGGAATCTTTGGACCTAATATGGTCCCCCATGGTCCAGCAAAATTATATGCCAAGTTTTCTCTCAGGCTTAATATCCTACTCAATGATGGTCTGTCAAATCCAAACAGGCTTTGGCTACTTTGGGTTCTCTCATGAAAACTTCAAATAATGGCAAATATATGAACTCATCCACACTGACTGTCCTTTGAAGAGGCATTTGTTGCCTTAAAGACAGCTGCTCTGTATGATAAAGTAAGGAAAAAAAATACTTCGACATCTCTCTTCTCCCCTATCCAACCTATGCCTGCCTATCATTTCTTCTTCCATCATAGAATAAAACAGGTTTGCTTATTATGGTATGTTCCTTGGTTTCTTATAGTCATCTGTTTGTGAGTTATCTTGTACAGTATTAGTTGAACTTAAATGTCAAGATTGTTAGTAAATTCCCACATGGAAAGACATGAAAAAAACATATTTTTTCTTAGGAATGCTTATAAACATGCTGTTAGTTATTGCTTTCTGTGTATGAGTATTATTGTAATATCATCACTGACAGCATCAATTAGAACCAGAGCTGCAGAAATTTGCTGCTTCCCTGGACAGGATATGGAAATTATTTAAGAATTAAATACTTAATAGAAAATGTAGATAAGTAAAGAAGTTTTGCAGAAATGCTGAAGCTTCCAACAGCATTTGTGATTCATACTGGAAGTTTATCTCATTTTAGTTTTAATTTTGAATTTCAAACCTTTATATTTCTGGGGATATTGTTGGTTGGGTTTTTTAGTTTGCTTTTGAATGGATTTTAGTTTTTTTGAATGGATTAGCTTTAAATATATTTCAATATATGGACATACAATTTAATTAACATTTGGTAAGCACTAATGAATTAATCAGGCTAGAGAAAAAAATGACCTCACTTTTCATTAATTATTTATAAAAAAATGTCTCTCCCTCTAGTTCAGGTTTATCGTCCTGAAAGTTTGCCTATTATATTCTTAGGCTAATCATGCAATTGCCACTGCTATTGTGTCATCGTTTTACATCCATTATCTACTAGTGGTAATAAACCAATTTTCATCCTTTTCTATTTTTGATCAGCTTCTGTTTTTCACATTGTCTCTGCACTTCCCAGCTGACATAATTCAGGACCTGAAATCATTTGCAAATTAAACTATGTAACTTCAAAAATTGCTATTGTTTATTACATGAATGTCCCTGAAGCAATGTGTCTAATCAAACACTTGATTAAGCTTGATTCAAACCGTGTTCTGCAGTCCCTGGATGCAAAATGCTATGCCCATCTCATATGTTTTTTGCTTTAAGGATTGTCTTCAGTTGTAGTTGAAAATCTGTTGGTTTTATGCATTATGTTGACCATTGCAATTACTGTTAAAAAACAAACATAAATAATAATAATAATATTACATTTTTGTTAAGAAATGTTGAGTTTGCAGTATAGGGGTTTTGTATAAGATTTTGAAACATATTCCAAGTAGTATCCCAGATTTTGGCAACAGTGTCCAGAGGAAAATGTTCTGTTGGTTTGGTAACTCAGTAGAATTAAAAATATTAAGAAATAAAATCCAATACCTTCTTCAAGGATATTCTTTTTTTTTTTTTTCTTCTGAGACATTTATAAATTAAGACTTTGAGGATTTGTGAATACTAAAATGTATTTATTCAAGTAGGAAAAAATAATTTATATAATCATTCATATAACAAAAATACATGCTGAAATACATAAAAGTCCGCTATTTAGATACTTTTGAGTGAATCTGATTTTTGCTTTGTTTTTCTTGAGGTCAGGAAGAACCTTTGGAATTTTTTTCCAATATTCTTATAAACAGAAATTGATAAATAACATGATTGATGAACATTTTAATGTCAATGGTCATGTCAATAGTTAGTTGTAGTGAAGTGCCTAAATCTATAAATGTTATGTCAGATACATGAAACCATGGATAAAGATGAAGAAAGAAACCCACACAGCATTTTTCACTCCTTCATAATATATTTTAAATCAGGAACAGTTATTTGAGGTCCTGACTGGCCTCAACTTTCATTTGGCCAGGGGAAAGCAGGGGTTTCAATGAAGAATAGCTACACTGTTCAGTGATGGAGTCCTGCTACTCCAGTAGTATGTGTAGTTAACATAGTACTCCACAAAGTACTATGTTAACGGACTTTGCCTTGAACAGCTTCTCCATTTCCCTTTATCTGTGATACTTCTTCTGTTAGGATTCTGCACACTGAATTCCATCTCTGAAAGCAACCTGTAGCCTTCTGTCAATTTACAGCTACACATTCAGAAAATATATTCATTGCATGTGAACCAAGCTCTATGGATACCACTCTCCAGCAATCACATTCATAGTGGTCTATGAGGTCTTTATAATGTCTGTTATGAGCTGAAGAACAAATTTCAGCTATTCTATGACATCCAACTTCATTTATGTGAAAGTACATGTGTATTACCACAACGGACACATTTAGATAAATTTCTGTAACGTTTTAAAAATAAAAAGCATCATGCTGATACAATATTTGGTAAAGCTTTTTTAAACTTCAACCTAATAAAGAATTATCAATAAAGAGGGTTTGTATTTTAATTTGAAATGATGCAGAATTTCAAATCGCACTGTCTAATTTTCTGGTATGCATAGGAAGTGAATATAAGTTAAATGGACACATAGGTTTCAGTTTCTTTAAAAATTCTTATTGTTTCTTAAAACATAATGTGTGACTGAGGGGTTCCACAGAGAAATTTTCAGTGAACAATACCACAATTCACTTACAAGCATGCATTATTACTGAAAAATATGCACTGGTTTATTTCTTATGCTTTCCAGATATAATTTTGATTCTGAGTGTTTCTGTCTTCTTTTTTTTGTGTCTCCTTAGAAATATACTATATGCCAATAAATTCAAATTTGATTGAGTGATCTTCTTAATAATCAGCAATGTATTTGTCATTATATTTTTCTGTAACAATTCAGGTTCAAGGCTGCTTTAAGTCTGTACTAAAGAGATACAAAGACTAAGTAGTCAGTTTTACAGATCAGAGCATAGAAGCTCATAAAAACATAATAGAAACACAAGGACACATATTGAGTTAAACTCTGATCTCAAAGATTTCTTAATCACCACTTTCAGATTGAAAAATAATATCAACTCAAAATCCACTTGAAAAAAAAGCTGAACATATAACAATTCCTTGATTCCTCTATATTGGATGTATAAAAATGAATGAAACTACATTTCGAAATAAGACGACAGAAAGGAGTTTGCTCTGATATTTTGCCTCTGGGCTGCCTGTTCTTTATTCTAACATTCATAGGGTTCATTCATTCTGTGACTTCAGGCAAGCTGCTTTACTACATTCAGCTTTCTTCAATTTAGCCGTAGCACTGAATAACAAGACTGCAATGGAAAAACTGTTGCTGGATGTCCATTAGAACTTATGCATATATAAAATAAGAATGTGTGAGTTAGAACAGCTATGTATATGTATTGAGTTAAACTCATAACTCACTGTATTGATATATAAGCATTAAGGACTCTGTGCTCAAATTCACAGCAGATTAGGTTGATGTCACTAAGGACCTATCAAAATTTTTAGCTCTTGCGTAAAGGAAAAGATCAGGCAGGGATACATTGTCATAAGAGTCCTGGGAATCTAATGTAAGAATTTCCAAATTATGATATTTTATACTAATAGGAAAGTTAATAGTGAATACTGAGAGAAGCTTTGTATTTGCATTGGAGCAGCTAATTAGGCAATTACAGCTGTTAAAAATTGACATAAGGCTAACTCCAGAGAAACAGCATCACGAATCTCAGAAGGAAACAGCAGAAAATATAAGGTCTTTAAGAATGATTTTCAGTTACCTCTTTTGATATCAGCAGATTAGGTCTGTCTTCATACTTTCTGTATTAACTAATATTGACTGAGTACATCAATGACCCAACCAACAAACAGACTGAATTCTGAAATCTTACGCATGCATGCTGCCAATACAATTTAATAAAATATATGATGCCAAGAAAAAATTAATTATCTTTATCTTATAGTTGCAAAACACTATAAATGTTTGAATTTTCTCCTGGTTTCTTTTTTATTTTGTTGATTTTCTTTTTGTACTGAGGAGAAATTTTTCATCACTGAAAGTATATGCTTCTATGGTTTTACCTGAAGTAGAAACTTCAGCTAAGAATGGCAAACTACATAATATGTCTTACTCAAGACATTTGCATGCTTTTGACTCTGAGACTGGGATTCATGTATGGATGTTGAAGTTCAGGATGACATTTAGCACCTTGCATGAAACTGCAAATCAATACTTTTATGAATGTAAGATCAGTAAATAACTGATTACCCAATCTCAATCCACATAAACTTTTTTTTCTTCTGAGTGGACCGTTATGATTTTTCCAGTGGAATCTGAGCCAGTTATACCATGTCAGGAAGCAGGGAAGGCTGATGCCCCATGTGAGAACGGGAGCTGGAATCCAAGCAAAACAACAAGCAGCAGCATTGCAGGCCCAAAGTAACCTTGCAAACCAAGGACAGCAGGTTGACATGGATGTGCATCTTAGAGTCAAAAGTGCCAGGCAACTCCAATGTAATAAGGCCAGTCCACAGGCAATCTGAGAAGTGAGACTGTGGATCTGGGTCCTATCACACTGTGTGTCAGGTGCCATTTTTCTAACTCTACGTGAGCCATCACAATTATGACACCTTCTTGATTTCCACTTTTGGAGGCACCATACAGAGGACATTAACCATCCAGCTCCTGAAGCAAAATGTTTACTTTCTATTAAGTCATGGAAAGTGCATAAATAAATAAATTAATAAATACGTATTTTCTGTAACACAATCAATAGCTTGCTTACACATTTAATCTCTACCCTTCCTTTCATTATTAGAGAAAATTCTCTTTGATTTCAGCACTCTTCTGACCTGACTTCAATTATTTTAGAAACCCTAAATCCAGGACTGAAGACTTTTTTTTTGCCTACTGGTCAAAAAAATGCTCTCAAAGAGGATGTTTCTAATGATTGCTGCATTGTTTGTGAACTTGGACCTATTCATTTTCAAACAATTGTGTCCAGTCTTCTAATGACTCTGGTTTAGCAAGGTATCTGAATAAGTGTGGTTCTTGAATGCCTGTACTACTTTAAAATATCTACGATGGTATCTAGTTCATATATGTACTAGCATCTCAAAGTACTCAATCAACAATTATATTCAGAAGTTATCATAGCTAATATATTGTATCTAGAGCTACCTATCTATCATGTATCTTCATCAACAGTAAGACAGAGACACTTTAAACTAATCACCAAGTACTCACCTAACACCCACTAGGCGTAAGTGTGTTGTTGCAGTGAGCATACTGTGTACTGTATATAATTTTAGTGCATAAAATCCTATTTTTTGTTGTTATTGTAGATATTGTCAGTCATTGTGTCAGTGTGAGTGTAGTGGATATGTAATGCATATATCACGTGTATAATGACTACTAACAGATGAAGATTACAATCACTTTGGCTAATCCTTAAAATAGAATGGAGTGGTTATTAGGTACATTCATTTTTCCTCCAAAATGTAGACCATTACTGTAGTAACAGTAGTAACCAGCTCTTTATCATTCCGTTATTAATCTAAACTATTTTATATGTAGATATCTACTAAAAATTATAAATTAAATGGAGACTTGTGATTTAATAGCTTTAAAGAATATTGAAATAAGTCAATTGAAAATCAAAATGTACACCAGATTCTTAAACCTCTGAAAATTTAATAAAATCTCCAATAAGGATGGCATGTGAAAGTCAGAGATAAGTGTTGGACAAGTGTTAGTAAACATCGAGAAATATTGTGCTAACTAATTAAAGAACAAATATTTATAACCAGCAATGGAAATGTGGTTTGCATTGGTCAGCATGCAGTTGAGGAGAAGTTGAAATCAGATGCTATTTGGAGTACAGGGCACACTATCAAAATATTCCTGTGTTCCAGCTACAATACTTAGAACCATGCTTATCTTTTTAAAGCAGACCCTTTTGGAGAGGACTAATGCACAGATGTTTCTGTTAGCTAGATTATTAGAGTTAAATAAGACTGGTCTGTCAATATTTAATGAGAAAGTTTTTATTTAAAATTCATATCTTCAAATGTTATAATTATGATCTAGTGAGTCTTAATGAATCTTATGATATGGGTAGTTAAGCATGGCTACTATATTTTATGCCTAAAGTAATGCTGCTGATGAAATTTGGTGACTTGACCTGGGCCACCCCAAAAGAATCAGTTTTGGAACTGACGAGATTACGAATACAGTGCCTTGGTTTTGTTCATCCTTTAGTAGCACAGCTGTACTTCCCTGTTTATATTGTTGCTGTTGTTTTCACCCATGTATAAGTGAAAGCATGACTTTCTCTATAGCTTCTGTGTCCTATATCCAAATATCTCCTTGGATTAAGAGAGAGAGGAAATATCTCTGAATTATAGTACTGATACAGAGATACTGTATTTTCCTTTTGTTGTAGTGTAGGATTGAGTTATATAAAGTCATTCTTTCATGAGAAACAAGAAATTACAGAAAGGTTTGTTATTCTTTAGTGGCTGATAGCTGTTGCATATGATTGTAGCCAAAGGGAAAGAGCTTGCACAACTATTAATCTCTGGAAATGCCAAATTTTCAAAGGTACATAGAATCAAAATACGCTTTCCTTGGGTAAATGCTCTTTTGGTTTGGAAGTGATTTCTGTCTTTGTATTGATTTATGTCATAAAGTCTGAGAACACAGAAGGCCTCACAAATTCCTTGATGATGTTGACTGAAATAAGAAAGTCGGAACTGACATTACATACACCGGTGAAACTCACAAAAATAAAATAACACTGAAGAATCATAAATATGCCATCCATCCAAAGATGGATATTTCTGTAATCATGTCAAGTGGAGACTTCCTCACCATAAAGTGAAGTGATTCCTTTTGGAACATTTCCCAGACTTACCTAAACTATATTAACTCCAACTAGATACTGCTGCATAAATGTCAGGGCAAAACAAGCAATGGTAGTTTAGACAGGCCTCTGAGACATGTAGAGACACAATCACCAAAGCTGACTTGAGGGAGAAAATTTATATATTAGGATACAATAAGAAATACTTTTTTTTTTTTTTTTCAGAAATAAAAGTTTGGTCAAAAACATTGTCTTGTGGGATTTATATAATAAAAAGGAGAAAGATTGTTTTTTCCAAGAATGGACATTTCAAAGAATCTTTTTAAAAGCTGCAAATGCAATTTGACAGATTAAGAATGTTTTAGAATTTGATTATCTTATTTTAAATTAACTTAAGATATGTGGTTGAAAGAGAACAAAAAGAATATAGAATAAATGTGATTTACAGTTTTGATTGAATATAACATTTTATTTTAAAGGTACTGAGGACAGAACTCAGTGAAAAAATCATTAATCTAACTCTTTTCTTCTAATAATGGAAATCTTTCACATCAGTTCTTTTCACATGGTTTTTCTTAGATGATGTTTAATGTAGTCTCAGTTATCATAAGAAAAAACAATATTCTAACAGTGCTTTATCTATGTTCCACTCTATATCCAGGCTTGATATAGATATACAAAGCAAATTCCTCCTGCTTTAGATACTGCCATTGATACAAAACTACCCTAGTTGACTCAGATGCAGGAATATAAATCTAATCTTTTCAACACATTTTATTTTCTCAGGGATTTTAACATAAATTCTCCTATTTCTCACCTTTCACACAGAAAAAGCATTATTCCATAACAAGACTGAAAAGCAACAGTAAACAGACAATGTTATTCCATTCATCTTAGTTATAGTTGGTTTTAACTTTTTTTTCATAATTACCTCCAAAGGTCTGATTACAACCAAAACAACAAATAAAAGCAAATGTTTCTATTTGTATGTGAACCACTTGTATACTTAGTTTTTATTCATTTTAGATATGTGTTATACTGTATCACAATGAAAGACAAAAACTTCCTTCAACCATTATAAACTTTATTAAAGCAGTAGATCTATTTATATTTTTTTATAACACTTTCAAAACCTATTGGAAATATGGCAAATTCTTCACTTAAATTGATTTATTGAATATAGTACTCTGAAGTCTAGGAAGGACTGAGATGATTATTTCTATGACTGATTTATTAATCATGTCATACTTTTCCATGATACATAGATTGAATTTTTAGTACCTTAATCCAAAATAGAAAGGACGCATCAAAAGAAGAGAACATACTGTATAACTATTCATGTGTGTAAAGACAAATTATTTGTTAAAGTATTTCTTCATCAGAAAGGAGACTGTTCCAAGGATAGAAGCAAAAGTTTTATTAGAGCATAAGAAAAGGTCTGAACCTGAAAGCTGAAAAGTAGCAGAAAATTCCTAAGAATTAGGAAAACTAAAAGATACAGAGAAAGCATTAATTTACAGGGGAAATAAAAGCAAGAACAGTGGAGAGAGTGTTTTATTTATGTCCTTGATGATCACCAACCTTGATATACTCAAGGTAAGAAACAAATTTAATGGACTACATGGGAATGACATATAGCAAGTCCAGATACAGTAATAATGAATGACAAAACCCCTCCAAAAGAGGAAAACAAGGTATTCATGTGGAAACTGAAACTACAGTTGTATTCTCTTGAGTCTCAAACAGGTATAACCTTCAGTATTGCTGGCCAATTTATTTGGTAAGCAAAAATATATGTACAAACCACAAATAAGTAAATCTACTGCACTGCCAAAAATTATTAATACCAGCCACTACTTGCACATTCTATTTTGCCATACACTCACAAAAGCTTTACATGGTTAATTGTCTCATCACCAGCCAAGTCAAAGGCCAGAAGGACAAACCAATGAAAGGAACATATTACATCTGCCTAACAGTATATGCTAATGTATAATAATATAATGCAGTGAGAAGTTACACCGCTCAGATAATACTTAATCATATCTCTGCAACTTAGGAAAATAAAATAGAAGAAGTGCATAAAGTAAATGTTTTGTTAGTACAGAACAGATTTACTGCCCTCAAAACTGGAGAAGAGCTGCATGTGCTTTCAAGTGAGGCCAACTGACCCTGACCCATGCAAACCACCACGAGGAAGTGGTGAGTGATAGTAGCAGGTGACTCCCTTCTTCAAGACATAGATGAACCCATCTGCCAACCTGACCTGTTGTCTAAAGAAGTTTACTGTTTGTGCCTGGATCCAAGGACATTGTGGAGAGACTTGCAGAGGTGTGTCCAACCCACTGACTATTACCCAAGATGTTCTTCCCTGTGGGCAGCAATGAGGCAACTTTGAGAGTATCAATAGTGACTACAGAGCTCTGTAGTATGGCCCAGGTGGTGGTCTCAATTTTGTCTGCTTGTGAGGCTAAGGGTTGCAAAGAAGAGGGGGTTGATACTGTATGCCAACTATTGGTTGCAGAGCTGATGTAGGCAAGTTTAGCTTCTATGACTTCAGACCCTATTTAAGAATCAGCATCTGCTTGGGATAGATATATCTTTGCCATCAGGATGGCTGACCTGGTAAAACCAGCTTTAAACTAGGAAAAAAAAGGGAGAGCGAGTGTTACCAGCAGCCCTGTGAGGGAGTGATGGGCAGGACAAAAAAAAAGAGAATACAAAATCAACAAAACAGGGTTTAAGCATGGTAACTGCAAGCATCGATATGTAAGGAAGGAACTGCCTACAACACAACATTATGGAAAAAACCTAACACACCCTTTATGTGAAAAGAGCATGTTGGGGTGCCTCTCTGAAGGTGAGTACAGTAATGCTTGCAGCATTGGCAATAAACTTGAGGAACTAGTGATCTCACAGTTGCTTGTCTGTGGTCTTGTTGGGATCATGGAGACTTGTTGTTGGGGTAACTTACATTACTGAAGTGCTGCATTGGAGGGATAAAAGTTCTTTAGGAAGAGTGGGCTGGGATGTAGAGTTATTTATTTAAGCAAGTCTGTGTGGTCAGATCTCTTTTCAAGTTTTTTGACTCTTGTGTTTGGCATGATACATCAGAAAAACAGTATCTAATACATTTTAGGCGTTGTACAAAGTCTGATACATGTCTTGATTTTGAAATATCTGGGTCTCTCAACCACAGTAATAGAGTCACAATATATCTGGGGTTATTTTTAATTCAAAATATTATCATTACAGTATTTGAGAAACAAGCCTGTAGGCTTGATAAATGACTTACAGAACTTCTACAGAACTATATATATCCCCTTCTGCCTTTGTCCTGTCAGCAGTCAGTTTTCATGCTCCTGTTAGCTAAAATCTGGATAAGAAGTCTTTCAATCATCTTGAATGCATGTCCCATCAGACCCTCTCCTGCCTGCTTTCTCTATGCTAGTAACAGGTAATCATGAAGATAGTACACAGATGAGAAACATTTCTATATCTCTGTTTTTTGTCCAAAGTAAGAGATCTGTAGCTCTTTGGACCTTGTTCCTACATCCTCTGAGCTACAATCCTCTTCATTTTAGGCTGTATCCTTAGTATAGCACTTGCACATATGGCGTCTGCAGTTTCTCTGCAGACTCCTCATTTATATCCTTCCTTATGATTCATGCCTGCATACCCACAAGCTATAGCATTGTTGTAATTATCCACGTTGAGTTCTAGGATTTCTGGGGACAGCTGTCAGTGTTCAACTACCCTCAGTCACTCTAATGGTTACATTGTGAAGAACTACGGGAGAATGTGCCAATTACTCTGCAACTAAGTGTAGACCCACAGTGTAGACTCTGATATGTTTCCACTACCTCTGTATGCAACCTCCCACAAGTTTCCAGTTTCCAAAAGCAAAGTTTTTGATAACTGCTACTTCCAAGAAATTTTATCACAATTTCCCTCTTCAGTTAAGCTTTCCACTTAACGTTTGTGTAACTAAAATCTCAAAATTGTAACACATCTATGCTAATTCAGCTCATAAAAATATTTTTTCAATGCTTTACATGACATATGGCTACCCAAAGACAGCAATCTTTTTCATTGATTTCTTTGTTTGTTTGTTTTCTTTTTTTCTTTTTTTTTTTTTTTTTTTTTTTAATCTAAACTAGGCTGTTTGTCCCAGCCCAGTTATTTTTCTGTAAAAAGTATTTTACTACTTTTACGATGGAATAACTACATTTAGTGGACAAAGGAAGAGCTATGGATGTCATCTATCTGGACTTCTCTAAGGCCTTTGACAC
>BJBW01019243.1:0-16110 GCA_004320125.1 Scolopax mira | reverse complement strand
TCCCCTCCCGGCCACGCCGCTGGTGGGGGACTCTGATTTGTACAAGTGACTGCCACGTGGTCCTTTGTTCCCATCTACGGCCAAACCACGACAGTCATCTTCAAGTAGACTAGGTTGCTCAAAGCACCATCCAACCTGGCCTTGAACACCTCCAGCAGGGGTGGGGCAGCCACAGCTTTTGTGGGCAACCTGTTCCAGTGTCTTACCACCCTCACACTAAAGAATTTCTTCCTCATAGCTAATCTAAATCTACCTTCTTTTAGTTTAAAACCTTTACCCACATCCTATCACTACAGTCCCTGATAAAGAGGCTCTCCCCATCTTTCCAGTACTACAGGTACTTCCCCTTTAAGTACTGGCAAGTACTTCCCCTTTAAGTACTGGCAGGCTGCTATAAGGTCTCCCTGGAGCCTTCTCTTCTCCAGGCTGAACAACCCCAGTTCTCCTAGTGTGCTCTCAGAGGAGAGGTGCTCCAGCCCTCTGATAATTTTTTTGGCTCTCCTCTGGACCCACTCCAACAGGTCGATGTCTTTCCTATACTGAGGACACCAGAGCTGGATGCAGTACTCCAGGTGGGTCTCACAAGAACAGAGTAGAAGGGCAGAGTCACTCCCCTCAACCTGCCAGCTGCACTTTTTTTGATGCAGCCAAGGCTACAGTTTAACCCTACCTTATTACAAATCAGTTTTATGAGATTTTCTTTTACATATTACACACACACACACACATATATGTATATATATATATGGAATTCTTTGGAGTATTTCCTTTATTCATATAGACCGTGTAACTTCTAGTGTCCTCATGGAAATGTTGCTGCTTTTAACTTTTTCTAAAAGTGTATCAGAATGTTCTAATTCAAAGTCAGCAAATGAAGGAAAGAGAAGGTCAAGGAGTTGTCTCTTCCTCCTGGAGAAACTCCATTTTGTTCTGTGCTAACGATTACTTAGAAACCACTGGAGAATTTTAAACCTGGTGGTAGATGAGTAAATAGAAGTATCTCCTGCCACAGATCTTTATATGGAACAAGAATTTCTTAGGAACACAGAAATTCATATAATATATGAGCGAACACTGTTTAAGTGTTAACACCCCATTTAAACCATGGGCTGTCTTTTAGAGTAGTTAGTACCAAATATTTCCAAGCCACATGAAAAATCTACAGAATGGTAACTGTACCGTATAAGTTGAGTCATTACACTTGATATGTCATGTAAATATTATTATATGTATTGTAGCATGTTTGGTTTTGTTAGCCTCACAGATATTTAGTCCTTCTTTTTAAGTTCTTTTATACATATTGATTGTGAATTGTCTAGATGACATGTTGGGGGGGAAATTATTTCCTTTTATTATTGTGTCTTTATCAGCTCCAAATATGTTTTCCCATCAATTTACTAGAAATCTCCTTATTTTCTTATTATCTGCTCTGTATCATTCATTATTTTATGTATCTTTTGTCACATCACTTCTTATTTATCTGCTCTCAAAGCTAAATATTTATAATCTCATTAATGTCTCTTCAGATGTCCTTCTACTAGAGTTTTTCTGTTTCCATTATTCTCTTTTTTAATAGCAAATGGCCAGAATTGAACACAATATACGGTGTAAAGCTTGGGCTATAAAATTACATAATGGTATTGTAATATTTTCTTTATTAATTTTAGATTCATTTTCATTGTGTGCTAACATCTCATTTAACTTTTTCATCATAACGGTCTCCATATAGAGCAGATGTTTTCACTGAGATATTTCCATTTCCCTTTATTGCCTAGTTATAGTTATTTAAAACTTCTCAATATACAGGAATAGTTTCTTTGAAATGTGCTACATCTTGCACTTGTTAGCATGAAATTTCATCTATTGCTCTGTTGTTCAATTCTCTGCTTTGATTGCTATTTAAGTCCCTCTCGTGTTCCTCCTGATCTTCTTTTGATGTAAATAGCTGCAGTTTTAAGTCTTTCTACACTGATGCTCCCTATTCAAGTAAAACACACAGCAGATGGGAAGTCTGCAGATGCTTTCCACTAACTTGCTTAGTTTGGTATGCATTTAACATGAACAGGTAAAATGTTGAAACTGTCCCATAGGAAGAGAGTCTTAAGAACCCAGACAGGCCAAAACCAGATTCCTATGCCTCATTCTTTCCCTCTGTTTCCCAGTACTGCATCTGAGGTAGAACACAGGTAACTTCTGTGGAGAGGGAAGTTCTTCACAAGGATATAGTATCCTGTAAACTGTAGTGTGGATAGAAATGTTCTAAATATCAGACAACAGAAGAAAAGAAAATGCTGTAAAAAGAAATAAAAACTGGAAGAGAATTAAAAATGTAACCTGCTGGAACTTAGTATCAGAGAGGGAAAGCAGGCATTTGTGTAAACCTTGGACCCAGCTACGATTCCTGGTTTTGGGCACAAAGTGAAAAATGTCAATGTAAAAGTATTTTATATACTTCTGTAAATGCAGAAGAATATCTAAAGATAGATATATTTGCATATGAACATAAAGTCGAAGGCTAATTCCAGTTCTGCTTAAGATTTTCCAGTAGCATGGTATGTTTCTTTCTAATTCTCTTTCTTTACTATAAACCCGTATTTTTTATTGTCTTGGCACTCTGGTAAAGCAACTAACCTTGTTAAAATACGTAGTATTTTTTATCTATTGGAAGGAATGCCTATGAATATGCTTTTAAAAATTTCAAATTGAAATAATCTGCAGTGGTACTCTTCAAGGACAGAAGGGTTAGCTGGCACACAGGTGGGAGAAGAGTTGCTCATTAGGGAAGGTTTGTTATATGGTAACGTATAATTAAGGTAATGGTCACAACCCGTGTGACAGCAAACACTGGCAGTTGTTTGATTGCTGCCTGGGTCAGGAGATCAGCTCTTTCTACAAGATGTATCCACATTAGTGTGTTAGTGAACAGGTTAGAAAGCAAATTACAGCTGCCTTTCTTAGGCATATGACTGTCGAGGCTCATTGTTTTTGGGTTTTTTACTGTACATCAACAGTAATATGGCTTCTGAAGATTTCATGTGACAGGTTAGGCATTTTATCCTTTGAGTAAACAGTAATCATGGTGTGAAGAAAGTGGGGCATTGGAGATTTTTCCCATTCTTTGAGAATTCCATTCTTCCTTTTTAGTTTGCTCCAAGGGCTCTTTGGGGATACATATATTAAGCCCTTTAAATAGTTCATAATAAATCTTTGTCTCAGGCTGATTCTGACAGTTTTTTAAAGAGTCTTTTAAGAGAGAATCCTCAATCATTTGTTAATCCATGGGGTGATCTTCAGACTTGGAGGAAAAAGAAACACTGCAAGCTCTAGGGTTCTGAAAATACAATGTAGAAAAATTTTAACTCGGAAAAACTCAGGAAATACTGTACCATGTAAATTTCACCAATCACACTGTGTTCTGCCTGTGTCCAAATGATCATTCTGCAGTTTGCAAACGCTGGAGATAGAAAAATGGGCTAACAAAGAAAAGGACGATCTTTATTCCCATTATCTTGGTTTTGGCTTTATTTCCTGTAATGCTTGAATTGAAGAGGCGTTATGGGGGAAAAAGAAGTCATTGTTCCCATTGTTAAAATGAAGCAAATAAATAGAAGTAGCATTCCTTCTGCTAAATGTTTACCATTCAAGCCTTGTGATAAATCTGCCAAAATACCTGCACTATGGGCTCATTTTTAAAATGCTGTTTCCTGTGTAATATGACAGATTCCGATTCTGTCTGTCAAAAACCTTCTTAACTCCACAGTGCAAAATAAATTTAAAAAGGGGGAAAATAGAATAAAAGTGAGATGTCCGGTTCATTTGACATTTGTTTTCTCCAAATAATTTGAGTGAGTTGTTTTCTAAGGATAACGCATGGCTGCATCCCACTGGAACTACTGTTAGGTATTTGTTTTCAGCAGCCTCAAGTCTGTCATTTTTTGGACATACCTGTTCTCAACTCTCTTTGAATTTCAATGGCATAGTACTTGTCATTACTTTTAGGCTTTTTTCTAAATTCTGCATAAGCAAAGAAATCTAAAAATTCTAACATCTGCATAAGAAACCTCTCAGTGTATTTTTAGGAATGTTCTTGCCCTATTTTATTCATGTCCTCCTTCTCCTGTCCTGAGGAGAAAGTGCTGTGATGGGAAGAGGGAAGGGGTACTAATAAGGGGCAAAGCTATAGAGAAACCTGGAGAGCTGGACTTCTTACCAGCTGAGCAGTACCTCCCAGCAGCACCAGCCACGCCGGCTGTGGGAGCGAGCTCCTCGGTGGCACAGTGGGGTTAGCAGCCTGCCCGGTGCTGCTGGGCACCCAGCCTTAGCCTGGACTGGGCCAGGGACTTTCTGCACCACAGAGGAGAGGGAACAGTTGCACAGCAAATCTCGTGATGATGGAAATGTTAATAACATTTTGAAATAAATTTGGATGCACGGTGCTGAGGACATAAGTATTTTCATGTTTAAGTAATAGTTCTGTTCACAGGACGTTTTTCAGTGTTACTTGTTTGGGGCAAAGGATGGGAAAGCCTATATTTCCTATATTTTTTCCCGTTATTCTTTTCAAAAAAAGTGTTAGTCATACCGGGTTTTGACATGGATAAGGAGATTCTGAGTATATGAAATTATACATTTTCTGATATTTTAAAAGTGTGACTTGACTGTCTTCTGAACTATGAACCCATCTGGCTGGAGAAAGTATTTCCTTAGACCAGGGCTTTCTATACACCCTACAAAATCTGCAGTGTTTCCCTTATCCCCCAAAGAATCTGCATGTTGTCATGACACTTAGCACCATACCTGCTCCCACTGTTCAGTAATGAAGTTATCTGTGAGCCAAACATTAAACCTTATGGGGAAAATGTTCTTCTCACTTATATTCATTTTCCCTTGACAACATATGGCTTTTAACTCTGACTCACTTTTTTTATTATTGAACCATTCTAAATTAGCTTTAAAACTGTTTTATAAAAGAAAATTATTTCTTGCCTTCCGTACCTCAAAATATTTACAAAATACTAGTTTGCATTTGACTAACCAATTCACATCCAGTTAAGGTTCAAACCTGGGAAAAGGAGCAGTTTGGTAGAGTCCATATGACTGAAATTCAAACAGAATGGAAACCTGTTTGCAGTTTTAAGTAGTTCTTCACTGTTAGCAAAGATGAACCGAGAAACCTGATAAGTTTGAAAAAAAAAACCAAAAAATAACAGCTCAAATTATACCCCAATCTTGCCACCCTTTTTTGCCATTCCTGGGTGTGAACAGGAAGTGGTAGGTCAGATGGCCGCCTCTGTTTATTGCTGCTAAACCAGTAAGCTTTTGCCATTAGTGATGATCAGTCCGTGTTTGCACATGTATCCTTGCTTGGATTAAACATATGCCCAGTAGCTACGTACTTTTCTGGAAAGGTTATTCAGCAAGGTTACACAATTTGAGCAAAATGGTTTTTTTGGCAAGATTCTATACCAATTGATATAGCAATCCAGTAGATACTCGCAACCAGTTACTGCCCCTTGGTTAGGCTGCATGGAAGATTCATGTATATAAAATAGTGTATTAAAGTAAACTTACAAAAGCAAAGAGCAATCATTGCAAATGTGATTTTTTCTTCCTCTTTGGGATTCTAATTTTAAAAGCATTAAAGAAGACAGCTGCTCATGCTGTGATATGCGCTAAACAGCCTGAAGGATGGAAAAAAATATATTTGTAGCTCATAATAACTATTGACCTTTCTGATATACAGTGTTCTCTGTGTTAGCTATTCTGTTCTATCAACAGTGAAGATTGAACATGACTTTTTAATAGAAAACATGGGGTTTCAAGCTGCTTTCACAAAGGTGTTTATGTATTGTTATTTTGTATTGTAGTACAAAGACTAAGTCCTGATGCCCTTTGTCTGACATCATGTTTGTCATAAAAAAGCCCCACTGTTACTGACTGTTTTATATGAGGAATTGGCTCATAACCATTTTATAGTCGTGATAAAAGCATTGCTCCACAAGATCCAGAACACAGGTATTGAAAATAGAATCCCCCAAATATCCCAGCAGCACAAAAAGTATTTTCTGAAGAAATAGGTTCCTCAAGTGGCTATATTTATGGGGGTTTTCCACTAAGATTTTAAAAACTCACTTTTTGTATTCATACTGTTTGTTCCTTGGCATGCACGGCCATGCAGCATAATAGCTTTTGCTGGATGTCATGTGCTCTCGAAGACTATCTTTATGATACTCTGTTTTTTCTCTTGAACTTTCCTACTGCTTGGTTGCTGAGTACAGAAACATCCCCTTGCAGCAGCTTGACTTTGACACTTGTGTGTGTTTCCCTGGAGTGGGATCATCCAAACATCGACTGAGCAGCATGAGGTAACTCGGCTGCTATTCTTTCCCTCAGGGAAAAGGTTCACCAAAAAGCACCTCCCATTTGGCATATGAAAATCTGGAAAGCAACCTCTTTTATTGTGCTTTTTAAGGCCAAGCAGGCTGGCAATGTTAGGCAACATCAAAAGGGACTTTTTAATGTTTGTTGGGCTCTTTTTTTTTATGCCATGTGCTGGGAAGGAACTTTAGTGGGCCAGTATTGGCAGCTCTGAACCACAGTTATTTTCACAGCTATACTCTGGAGTGTCAGTTAAAGATTCACAAGTTACTAGGCAAGAGCAGAAAACCAGCAAAAGAGAAAAAAATACCCTCAGTTGATCCTTCTAGAGCATAAAAGAGGGGGAACAGCATCAGCATTTAATGGCAATTTTGGGCTGCAACAAAAATGCTCAAAATTGTTTGTAAGTTACTCAGTAAGGATAACAATCACTTATTGGATCGTTATTATTCCATTGGTTGTGGAAACCAGCCACATCTCAAAGATTTAGCATCCAGTATTGTACAGTGTCTGTATTCCTCACAGGCCCATAAAGCTCTCAGGGAATTCAGTGAAATATTTTTTTTGCTGACCTCATGTGAAACCAAGCAGACAGATCAGGTCAGATTATTTATTCCATTGCTTAAAATAAATTAACTTTAAATGTAAAAATGTAGAAGCAAGTTTGAGCTTCATATGCAGTATGGTTTATGTACCACTCACTTACTAGACCATAACAGCTCTTGGAGAGTTGTTCCGGTCTATTGGATGAATGTGGATACATTTGTGAGTGTTTAGATAATGGATTGAAGCCCAGTAGACTGTATCATTTCCAAAGGCTCTTTCAGAGTCAAAGTTTCCTAGTATGATTAGTTCTGTTAATACCAAATCTTTATTATGTTGTTTTCAAACAGGAAAAAAAAAGCTCTATGTATTTCATAGATCACTGACCTACCAAATTTTTTTAATAAAATCTGCTTTTCAATATTATAGGAGTAAGAAAAATCTTATTCATAGCTTCATCCTGGCAAGACTTTATTTATACCCCTATCCTGGCACCTAACTCATTCTATATTTTACCAAATATATGGGAAATTCTGTGGAATAAAGTTTACATGGGGAATAAATCACCTATGTTGAGACTTAATGGCCTGGTTAAACATGTTTCTAGACTAGAAGAAGATTCAATAGAAGGAGATGCAGAAGAAGAAGAAAGGAAGCTTAGAGAGGCTTTAAATAAAGTAATACTTCTAATTTCAATAAAGACTAGGACAGATTACTTTGGTTCCACAAAAGTAATAGAACATTCAACATTTTACTTTATAATAATAGGGAAAGCCTATCAATGAGTTTGTACTTCAGTTTGTCCTAGATAATTACAGCCAGTACAAGGCCTAGTCTGTATATCTTTTTAAAAAAAAACAAAACAGGGTAAACTCATTGTTTGTAGCACTACGGGATAACTTTTCAAAGCATGGTTTATTTCTCTGCAGATGCAGTCTTTTGTGTGGCCACAGTACAGTACACATGTATTAGTGTTTGCACTTGTAAAACATGCAAAGTGAGCATTAACAATCACAGACAAATATAGTTTGCACATTCAAGTTGAGTTGTTTGTATATGTATAGTAGTTATGTGAAACTATGACTTATTTTACCAGTAATTGCATGCACAGCTTTCTTATCCATTTGTAAAACATCATTTAGCTCTTTATAGAATTCTGGCTTACTTTTCCTTATGTTAAGTCTGGTGTATTTTGGGGAATAACACTAGCAGATTTCAAAGGCTGGAGTAACTACTTACACCAGGACTAAGTGTTGGCATGTGCAACCAATCCCTAAGCAACAGGACACACAGCATGCTAGAAATGATAAAATAATAATCAGGAACTTGATCCAAGTCTTTTCATAGTATTCATTTAGTAGTATTTATTTAGTATTTACTTAACTAGGACGACACTCTAGTGTCTTAATTTTCCCAAAGACAGGGAACTTGCGCTACTTGAGAAGCATCTTGCATCCATCAGCTGCTTCAGAAGGACTTGGGTCTTCTGGAGGTCCTGTGTGAAAGTGCCATTCCTGTGCCCATCTCAGACACTGTGGAGCATCTCATGCACATCTTGAACACTGTAGACCTGTGTGTGGGCAACTGAATTAAGCCTTCAGTCACTTAAAATTCATCCCCAAAATAAAGGAAGTGTTCTTTAATGTCAAATTAGTTGTAAAATATTAAGGTTTTTGGAGGGATGAGAAAGGGAAGAAAAAAAAAAAAACACTACAGACCCCAAAACGCTTTCAACTGAAGTCTGATAGGGTTTAAAGTTTTTATGCATTTGAGTGTCTAATAGGCTTATAGGTCATGAAAAGTGAATTGTCTTCATCTTGCAGGTAGAATGACAAGAAAGACCTGTTTATTATCTTATCTGAAAACATTACCTAGCAATAAATTCTTTAGAGGAAGTCATCCTTCTTTCCATTTCTTTTGGAAGAGATGCCCTAAGCCTTCCCCTTTTCAGTGAAGCCTGGTTATTCAAGAATTCAAGTTCCCACTTGTAACTGGGACAGCTTACAGCAAAAATATTACTCCTACAGCTCCTTAAAAAAATAGTATCATCTTGGAAGAATGAAATAGCTGCTGCTTTGCTACCCACAATGTTAACTAAATAGTTCAGATAGTCCTTGATTTTGCAAGATGCTGAGCACACCAGTGAGACCCGGAGAGGACCCATAGAAATTGCTAGCTCTGTGCTCATCGGATGCTCGCCAGACAGGCTGCCCATGTGCATAAATATGTTCATCCAAATAGTCCAAGAATCTTCAACACCTTCCTAAACCAAGAGTCAGTTTCTAGTACTCGCAATCAGACTGAATCCACTTCACTTAAACCCATGTATTTGCATAAGTGCTAGAGTACAAATTCATAGCAACTTGCACTTACTGGAAATAAGTTGTCTTAACTTGAAGCTTTTGAATTGTATTTGCTGTGCTAGTAGTTAGAAAAATATGTCTTTTAGCTTATAAAATGATCAAACTTGATCTGTAAGCTACTGATAGACGACCTTGTCAACACTACGTTTTTGAGAGGCTTTTTTCTGATTAAAAACACACTTTAGGAGGCAATAATATGAGAACAAAAAAAAAAGACAGTTAACTACTCAAGGTTAAATTTTCCTAGAAAGTTATATACCTGGTTACAGACATAGAAGAAATAGAAACATTTACAAAGATGCGTCTAGTCCAACTGATAATAGTAGATTTATATTAATCCGAACATAATGATTTTCAGTTGCCTATGCAAAGGCTTATAAGACTTTAAGAGAATGTGGGAGGAGGTTTGCAACTGTAGAAGATAACATTAGAAGAGAATTCCCTATTCTTACTATTTTGTATATTATCTTATTTTGTTTCTCTTTTAAGAGTTATATAGTAGGTGTTTGAGAATGTCTCTTAAAAGCTGTAAACACCTTTTTTCAAGGAAGATAAATGAAAGCCAGGTGAAAACTTCCTGAAATTCTACGAAATCCAGAATTTCCTGTATATTAAACTGTAAGCTTTCTTCCCACAACCCCCTAATATTCCTTGCTGGCATTTTGTTTTTCCTCCATAGCTTTTGGTCTAAGAGTCAGAAGTCTATTTTTTAGCTGTTTGGAATGCGAAAATGCATTTTTCTCCTCTTGATTATTTTTAATGCATGTGAGGGAAAAAAACCAGAAGTTGGTGAATATTTATTCAGGCTGCTTTGGCAGCATTTTGTTATTTAAGACATAAATCAAATTTGGAACCTCTTTTTTCCTGGGGGACTAATTGTTTATCTGAATTTGAATGTGCTTGCAAATCAGTCATAGGGATAGTGCTTGTGCCAGTGCTGTGTAATAGCAATTATTTGCATTGTTTAACATTGCTGTGCTCCATAGCACTAAGGTAGTCAGGTGGCACACAGATGCTGGAGTACATCTGCAGATCATTGCAGGATCAGAGACATGGACCTTTGTCCTCCAAACAGTTACATGCATGTTTATCTATCAGTACACATTCCACCAACACAGAACTCTTCCAGCAGGTAAAGTTAAACAGTGCATGACTGGTTTGTGAGGTCTGGGCCTAAGATCATTCCCAAAGCAAAGCCCATTGAAAGATCAGAGCTGCAAGGCTTGTTCACAAAGAAAGGCTTAGGAGGAGATAACTAAATTTTCGGAACTGGCAACTGGTTCATACTAATGTTTTAACATTTATGACACTTTTTCATGGGTATCGTGGGTTGCAGCTTCATGCCTTCTGAAATGGACAATGCATTCCTTGTGTCCAGAAATCTCATCCTGCCTTAGCAGCTTAAAGAGTGGAAAGAGGAGAGGTTTATTCCTTTAGTAGTACCTGACAAAGATATTTCAGGACACACAAAGGCGAGTGCTTCCCAACAGAGTACACAGTTATCTGTTTTGCAAAGACAATCCAGACTTATTTCTTATTCTTCTGAGCCTGACAGTGTATAGTGCTTTCATTCACACTCAGTGAGCATTGACTTTTATCATATTATTAGCATTCTAAACTCACAGTTTCAGAGGTTTATAACTCAACAGTAGGTTTAGACTCAGTAAATTCAGCCCAGGAGCACTATTTTTCAATGTAAAAGACATCTTTAGTTACTACGGTATCAGGCAAAGCAGACCTTGCTTATTTCAGGCTTTTTTTAAAGGTCTTAGATTACAAATTTAAAGAAGATCTTGAAAGAATGAATTGCTACAGAGTTTCATTCTGCTATTCCTCAGATTGCTAGCTTCCTTTGACATAATTGGAAAAAATTTGAAAAGGCTGAGTGATAGGCATTTAAAATCAACTCCTGAGAATTCATAATGGACCATATTCCATATATTCCTGTGCAGATCTCACTGACGTCGGTGGATGTGTTCTGTACACATCCTATTTTTAAAATCCTGCATGCATAATCACCGTTAGCATTGTTACAGAATCTACCATGGGTGGATGCAACTCTGAATGCAGATTTGTACCATCAGCCATAATGGTTCTCTCCTGAGAGAAATTCAGAAAGCTGATCATAAGCTGTTCTGGACTTCTAGGTAACTAATCCCATCTCACACATACACTCTCAGGTAGTTTTTGTTAAAGAAAATCAAACACTTCAGAATACATATTTATATGACACTGTTCCAGTCTGTTGGATAAATTATATGCATTTTATAACATTCACTTACAGACATGTATAGGGTTGTACATCTTATAGTAACAGGAAAATAATGTTAAGCTTATGATATAAGATAACATGACTCCAGTAAATGTCAGTGCCAAGTACACTGTACTAGATGTCAGATGTTTTCCTTTCTTTCATAAAACTGTGTGTGAAAGAGAAGTTTTAATTTCAGTTGTTGCGAATGGTACATATATATTACAGCCTGATAATTTTTCGAGCATGAGATATTGTGTGTTTAATTAACATTACTACTGTGTGTTTGGGTAATTACCGTTAGAACACATGAGGACATATTGTACTCATTGCCTGTGCTAGAGCATAATGTGCTGGACTACAACAACTACACTTGTTAAGCTGATTTTAACATTTCTTCACACAGCAGGAAGCACCCATGCTGTGGTTTCTTAATATACTCTTTAACTACTGCACTGTAGAGTACTGTACGATAAAAATAATAATTAATCGTCATTCTAGCAGTACTGCTGCTATCCTGGTGATCCTGGTTGCTGTTTCAGGGTGCAACTATGCTGTGGAAGTATCCTCTATCCACTGTCTTTCCTTTCAGAGTTTTATTTCTTAGATGATATTACTCAACAGAGCTGAATTTTTTGAGGACAGGTTTGTTGCATGAATTGTGATGGCTTCACATTTGTTCAGGTCTCCAAGGACCAGCACCAATAAATGTGAGAGAGACAACAGCAGAATAGCATACTTTTCCACTAGGATGAAAAAAAGTACTCTAAATTAAGTCTAACCTTAAATGTATAATCTGTCCTTGGGAGACAAAAAAAAAAAAAAAGGATATAGCATCTTCAAGCTCTTGGCATCTCTTACGAGAAAAAATTGGTTCTAAGGGTCTCTGATCTTGTGTTTTAGTAAAATAGAACTGCACGGCTGACTGACAGTTCTGATCTAAAGCATTTACGTTTAAGTTTTGATCTCTCTGCTTTTGATTAAAACTAATGAGCTCATTTAATTCAAAATGGGAATCTCTGATAAGAGAAATAAGGTTGATGTGATTGGATTAGAGGGGCAAATTAAACTCTTAGAGCAGAAGTTTGTGCTTATATAGTGTATTAAAAAGCTGTTGGCGTATTATGGCGTGTTAGATGATGAGAAAAATTTCATAGTAATTCATATTTAATCAGAAGAAATGAAAGTACTAAATATAACATGGCTCTGCTTTTCCCTCGAGTGATAAAGGGCTGTACATTTAAAATGACATCGAATTCATGCTCTCTAAAACAAAAAATCTTAAGAAAGAAACTAAAGAAAGGGGCACTGTTGTCAGTTATTTCATCACAATAGAGTTGAAATGTCACAAACACAAGACAATTCAATGTACTCCTTATCTCACAAACAAGTTTTTGTGTTTGTTGACTGCATAACAAATGCTTTTGAAATACATGGATGCTTTCTACTGGTAGTTTGGTTGGTTGTCCAAAAGAAAAGCAGAATAATTTCAAAATAAGTTTTATATTCAGTGTTAACTAGTCCTTTAAACTGAAAGTTAGTTAAGACAGACATTATTTGAGATTATAGTTAACTGCTCCAGAATTTTCCCATGAACAATATTTTGTGGAGAGGTTGGTTATCAGGGCTAAAAATAGCAATAATAAAGATTGTATAAAGAATATTTCAATGCTGGCTAGGTTTGTACCCACTATTTTGTAATGGTTTACACTAAGAGTATTATTTTACTATTTTAAGCGGTTGAAGCTGAGGGAGTAAGATCTATAGTTTCAAGCAGGAAATATCTCTCCAATTGGACTATGAAGATGTTTCATTAGTGACAAGTTAGTCAGCAATAATTAACGATGATGATGATGATAATAATAACAATGTGTCATTTACTTGAGCATTTTTGCCTTCAGGCTGTTCAGTGCTTTATTGGCCCTCAGTAATAGGGCAACCGAGGCACTTAAACCCAGCAGTGATTCACCCTAGGTATCACTGGAAGCAAGGATTGGCAACTAGGGTATAAAAGCCTGCAGAATTTGCAGCCTGTTTCAGCAGACAGAATTGCTACTTCGGAGAGACTTTGCCTTTCACAAAAGGCTGAAGAACTCTCCAATTTTTAAAATAACATAATAACCTAACAAAATATCTCCAGTCATAACAGAATTGAGCAAGAAAGAGTTAATGAGGCAACTCTCTGTTAAAAATTCTATGGGAAAAATAACCTGAAAATGAGACTTACTGAGTATACATATATTTTTCAAATTTTTTTTTTTGCTAAGTAAACATTTTCTAAACGAGTTAAATTGATTACAACACTCTTAGCATCCATCAGTCATTTATTTTTAGTGAGTTCAAGGATTGCACCTGAAAAATAGCTGAGAGGGGATGTATAAAATCTAAATTATGAGTATATGTATTTTTTTCTATTCCCTAGTGGAATCTACAAGCCCCAGTTTACTAACCACTGACAACACTCTAGAGCGCTCTTTTTTCATCCGAATGAAATCTACACTGACCAAGCGAGGAGTGCACATCAAATCGTCAGGATACAAGGTAAGGGTTGCACTGTAGCATGAAATATTGAGATCTTTAAATTATGTTCATTCATGTTCAAGGCGCACATTAATAGAGAGAGAAAGGAGCTGCTTCACATTTGCATATGTCTCATTCCTTTTGTTAAAGAATCGTTAATACAGTATTTCCAGCCTGAGGTTTGGCTACGGTACTACACCTCCATTAAATTGATCATTATTACAACAAACATTGATGATCACAGCATGATAGCTTTAAAAAGAGCAACACATCCAGAGTAAAGGTGTCTTCTACCAATGAAGGTGAGTCAGAGTAACATCACTTCTTCTACAGTGGAAAACTGCTGCTCAATTTCTTCGATGGTTAGCCATCGTTGGGTTATGTTTTTCCCAGAGAGGTAGGATTTCTTAACGTGCAGACGGTATGCTAGAGCTATTTAATTCTTCTGCTATCATTCTCGCTGAAGGAAAAACAAGCCACAATGAGTACTTTTCCACCATTTTTCTTTCACTGTCTGTCTGAGGGGCATCTGCTGCTAGGGCTGATATTTGTTGGATTTCAGACTCTTTTAAGATATGAAAGTCTCTTGTTGCTTATCAGCAATAATCTCATTTTTCTTCAGTCATATATCGCTCATAGTGCCTGTAGCTATCAGTGGCTTTGCAGTATACTAAAACTAGAAGGAATAGCACATTTTTAACATTGTCAACTTCTGGAATGAAATATGTTATCCATTAAGTATTATACAAGTTAAAAGAGTGGTGCAAGAAAGTAAGCCTGAGAATGTGTGTGTATTTAAAGAATTTGCTTGTCAATGTTCATTTAAAAACTTTCACAAACACTTTTTTCAGTTTTCAGGAGAACATTTAGAGCAGCTTTGAAGTAATATTCCCCAACTCACTTTTCCTAAATTATTCTTTATGAATATAGTGTTGAGGTAGTCTACCTGGGCAGTAAAAATCTGGTAGAAATTTCTTCCTTGCAAGGAAATGACTGGAAGATGTATGATTTCTGGGACAAGAAGATTAAAGCAGTTGCTAATGGAAGCTTAGGTCCAAATTAAGGCACCAAAAGTTTTGATCTGTGTACTGCTTAATTGTCAACACCTGAAAGAATGCACCCATTAGTAGTTCATGCTGACAGGTTTATGAGTCTCAGAAGGTGTTGAGACCAGTAAGTGTAGTGGCAGTCTCAGGAGGAGGAAGGTGAATGAATGAACAAACAAGTGAATGGACAGGTCATTTGATGTTTTAGTAAATGTCATCATTAGGCATTGTCCATCCAGGCTAGGATCCTAACCAGAGTTAGACTGGTGGAGAACTTACTTTGCTGGATATTTTTGCTGCAATAGTAATCAGAAAAAATAGAGAATTTGAGGATTTTATAGTCTGACATTTTTTGCCAGATGTAGGTGAGAACAAATCTCTCTTCTTGGATTCCTGACAACCTAACATCAGTCCAGCACCAGAATAGGACATATCTAGAATAGGCTGGCCTCACAAGGCGGGCTTTTACTCATTACAATACAGGTTTTGAAATTCACAGTAGGCCCTTTACTCAAAGGGAACACACAGTAATGTCTGTCATATAAATACAATTTCATTTTTCTTTTAGACCTGCTGATGCCTTGTAGAAACACCTAAAACCATAATTGAGATGTCACAGGTAGAGAAGAAAGAATTTTTAAAGATCAGATACCATTTTTTTTTAACCAGCTTTTCCTAGAGACACAGAATAGGTAAAAAGAGAAAGAATAATAGTTGACAAAACTGTCTGTAATTACAGGCCAAATTTTGTTTCTTCCGAATTCTTCCATGAGGCATCAGCAGGTCAGCATGAGTAAAAATGCATAAACACTGTGAAATTCTCAGGCAAGTGTAAATATAGAGGTATACTTCCTCTGCTTTTTGATGTTTTTGAGGATTTTGTAACTGACAGTGTTTGGTTGAATTCAGTTGTGTCCAGCCATATTTGTACTTTGACAGTTTTTCAAAAGTGTGGTTTTTTGCACTTTATTTTCTATGGAAGGATAATTATCCAAAGCCTCAATGAGCC
>BJBW01019236.1:7240-30898 GCA_004320125.1 Scolopax mira | reverse complement strand
TGGTGACATCTCTAAGGAGCACTGAAAGGTTTAATTCACAGCCTGGGAACGTTGTACCACAAACGAACCCACCGCTGTTGGTCACACACCGGGCCCAAAAGAGACCTTCGTGGCCTCCTGGTCACAAACCTGCTTTTAGCAGCCTCTGGCCCAGCCACGTGCTCGTCCCAGGAGCCACCAAGGGCTGGTGTATCCCCTGAGGAACCCTCTCCCGTTTGCTGCTGGCCATCAAGAAATGCATTAGCCCCTGGACTAGGTCTTTGCTATCCTGGTCCTGCCTTATCAAACCTGTTTTTAAACACCTGCGGGGTTGGTTCCTCTGTTGGATATTTAGCCCTTCAGACTCCACCCTGCCCTGGCTGCTTTTTGTTACCTTCTGCTCCATGGGCACTTTTTTCCCCAAATTGCTTTGCCAGGTCCCGTGTTACTTCCCAAACTGCGCCAGGGAGCACACGGCTCATGTTGTGCCACCACTTCAGGATTCTCAGAAAAGTTGGCTTTTTTTTTTTTTCCCTTGAGAAGACTCTGGGGCTCCTGAAATTAAGTGCTGAGGATACAAAGGAGAGGAAGGCTTAGGGTAAAACCTTCGGAGTCTTTGGGCATGTGGGCTTCACAGGGAATAACTCACCACACCCCGTTTCTCCAAGCCTACTCGCTTTCTGTGGCAAATGGGAGGCAACCTGAGGTTGCTTAGCCCTCAAATTAAATTAGATTTAAAGCTCTCTCCTCTGGGGCTCTGCATCCTCCAAGTGCTCATGGTGTTCCTACAGAGCAGCTGGCATGTGGCAGCTTGTTACCCTCTCTCTTGTCCAAGATGCCCACACCTAAGAGATATCTTTCTTTGCTAAGAACATCCATCAGGGAGGTGGGACACCACAGTGAGAGGAGAAACCATTGATGCCAATGCTTTTTGGGGCCAGAAGGCCAAGCCCAGGCATCCTGGAGCCTTTCTCCGTGTGCAATTTATTACTGCTTTTTTTTTTCCCCTTTCTCCTTAGATACGAGGATGAAATTCGGCTCTGCAGTGGCATGGAGTACACCTTCATGGAGCTCAAAAAGGTAAAGGCAAGAGAAGCTTTTCAGCTGGAGTAGCTCTGGTGGGTCACAGAAGGGCCTGGAGAGGAGGGTGATCCAGGCTGAGCTAAGGCTGAGCTCTGGGCTGAGTCCTTGCACCCCCGAGGTTTGTGAGGCAACAAGGACTCGAGGAGGACAGAGTCCTCCACAGTCACCACTTCAACAGGAAAATACAGCGAATCTGAGGCAGTTGTGGGGACAGAAAAGCCCCACGGCTCTCGGTGGAGGCACCTGGGGGTCAGACCATGCCTGCACCCACCCCACTGGTTGCTACTGGCCAGCCCTGGGCCTGGAGGGGTCTGAACCCCAAGACCCTCCGAGGCAACACCCCTGTTTTCTCTCAGAGTGACATCACGGGTTGGGAAAGGCTGGAAATTGATAAATGTGTTTGCTTTGTGTTTCCTGGAGCACAGCCCCACCCTCTTTAAACATCCTGGCCCAGAAGTATCAGCTGAAAGGGGAGGCTTTGTGCACAGCCTTCACCTTCACATCAAAAAATATATAATAATCCAAGGTGCAGGAATGCAGGGTATGATTAGACAGAGGAAACGTTCCCCACAAATGATCATTATGGCTAATTGCATGTTTTCCCCAACACACTCATCAGCCAAGTAAGGGCAGTTCTGGTGACTTCTGTGGATGGCATCAGAGTTTTCAATAACCCTGGCTTTTTGTGGTGAACAAAAGATGAGTGGGTCTGGATCAGCTCTGCCTGCTTCCTTCTCCACCCTCCCTCATCCAAGACTTCCACCAAAATGCTCACAGCACACAAAAAAACCCCAATAAATACCAGCAGGGCACTTGCTGGGGGAGAAGTGGCAGCAGGAAAAGACTTGACAAACTCAAAGGCAACGTGTTGATCAACGCACCTTTCCTCTCCTGCAGGATTTAGATGTGAGCACCTTGCACAGAACCGAGCTGGAGGTAAAACTCAACGGGCTCCAAGAGCTGATGGAGCTGAAGAAAACCATTTACGAGCAGGTAAAAAAGGCCCCGGGGAGCACAGGGCCCCAGGACTCACACGCTGCTGTGGAGACAAAAAAAAAAAAAGAAAAAAGAAAAAAGTGGGATTTTTGTGGACAGTTGCACTCCAGAGAGGGCATTGCTCTGGATTTATACCAAAAAGAGAGCTCGTCCAGGGGAGCTGCCTGGCGCTACAGACAACTGTTAGACGGCTTAAGGCAGGGTCTCATCAGCTAATCCCCTTCCCTTAATTAAGGCAGCTCCATTTTAAATTGGATTAGGATGTTCCCTCTGCCCCACAGCTCCAGGGAGGCCGCTCCAGCAGGTCTCCCCCTGAACCATCAGGAACCCCCAAACTAACACTGGCCAGCTGCTCTTGGGCTCAGCTCCAAGCCTTTGCCATGAAACCGAGCGCCCGGGGGGTGACAGGGGAGGTGACATTATTCTGGTCAGATTCAGAGGGAGGGCTCGGGACAAAAGAGGACGAGCCCTGGTGAACCTGGGTTGCTTTTTAAACACGATCCAACCCTCTCCATTTCCAATTAAATAATAAATTTGCAGTCAAGGACAATCTCACTGAGGGGGGGAAGGATGCAGAGGCTGCAGCCCTTCAGCCAAAACCTGGATCCTCTCAAATTGGGGGGGGGGGAAGTGATTACAGGCACTTACTCAGAGCCTGTAAAATGTCACCCAGCCGGCTGGGCAGTTACTTGGGAATAGCAGTGATTTGTGTAAATCCTACTGATAAAAACAATTAAAATGCTTGACAGAGGAATGTGAGCACCCCTCACGGGGAAACTGAGGCACAGAGAGACAGAAGGACCTGCATAGTATCAGAACTGCATTAGAATGACTGTCCTGCCTGCAACTAACCACGAAACCTCAATTTCTCTAGAGTTGTAAGATTATCCCAGTGCCAAGGGATTCCCAGGAAATCAGAGCCTGCTCTGAGGACCTTCTTGAGCTGGTCTCTTCCAGGTCCCACACAACTTTCTTGGCAAAAGGCTGCATTTTCTTTAACCTGTGTTTCATGCAAAGAACTTACCCTCCATCTCTCTCTCTGCCCTCTCCTCTCAACACCTTCTTCTCAGGTCAGTCATTTTCTCACCTGTACCTGTTGAGTTGACTGACATCAATATACCCACTGGAAGGGCAAATGAGGAAAATTTTACTTGACAGCTCTGCTCCCAGCATGTTTATATGAATCAGAAGAAAATCCCAGCCTCAATCCTCATTAATAACCCCAAGGTTCTCTTCCCCCCCCCTCCTCCTTGCAGCAGATGCTCAAGCCTTTTCTCATACAACTAATAACCTGCTCAAAGAGGCTCAAGGATTAAACACCAGTGGGAAAAACTACACTGATAATCCTGCTTTTTGGGAGAGTGGAGGGGTATTTTCCAGTTACTCATGAATCATGTCAGGACGCCCTTTGTTTCCCCAGTGAGGGGAAGGCAAACAAGGTACACAAATGCTTCTCTAAAGAGATTAGAGCCCTCAGCATAAAAGGGAAGAACAAAACCGTGGAGATGAAAGGGAGGAGATGGGGAGAGCTGTATCCTGTGCTCTTAACAGTGGTGTAAATCAGAAATACCTGCAGAGACAGGGATAAGAGTGACTCCCTGCAGGAGGGGGCTGGGGGGGAGCTGCCAAGGGAACACGAACACCGTCTGCTCAGCATCACGTCCCATCTTGCCTGGACACAAACCACCCAGGAGTGTAGGGATTAAGGATCCTTTTTAGGATCACAGAGAGGAGTCCTCAGGAGAGGAGCGCTCATCGTTTGGCTCCTTTTCTAAAGCTGGGACCCAGTCCCTGATGAAGAGCAAAGACCCTGCAGCTTGTGTGGGCACGTCCCCGACGCTGGCTCGAGTCCCCCAGAGCATGAGAGCAGCTCTCAGGGGTAGAAGGGGTCTGTGGGTGATGGTTTGTTCCCAGAAGGGTCCCATTTCTCCCTTCTTTTCCCAGACACAAAGCAGATTATAACAACGGGCCAGAGCAGCCCCAGCTCCTCAAGATACCGAAGCAGAGCTGGGCAAATAGACCTTTTCCAGCCCCACCAGCCTGCAGAATGATTCATGCTGCCCTATTTCTGTTCTCTCTTTGCTGTTCAGGAACTTGATGAGCTGCTGACACAAATTAAGGACATTTCTGTCGTACTGGGAATTGACAACGTGTGCAAACTGGATCTGAGCAGAATCGTGGAAGAAGTGAGGGCCCAGTATGAAGCCCTGGCTCTTCGGAGCTGGGAGGAAGCTGAAGCACTTACCAGGAGAAAGGTATTTGTCTCCTTATCTGATTTCCACTGGGGAGAGGCAGGGGAAGAAGAGGAAGAGAGATCAGTCTAGAAACTACAGGAATCAGCAAGATGTGGAAGGACAGAGGACACCTGGAAATGGAGGGAGGGATGGGGGGCTAACTCTGATCGACTCCTTGCTCAGGTCTCTAAACTCCTCTCTAAAGGAGGAGTTTCATCACTCTGGGCTTCTCACACCATCGGTGGGGAAAGGCAAGGCCACCCCCCAGTGGCACCTTGGCCTCTTAAAATACAACTGACCCTCCTCTGGTGCTCCTCCAAACAGCAGAAAAGGATGTGATTAACCCCAAGAAACAGTGTGCTCTACACCTGGCCCAGCTTCAGCTAGAAAACGAGCTCGAAAACCTTCCACACAGCCACTATTTTTCCCCAGTTTGGTGTTTCTCCTCAGGGGCAGTGGGAGTCCTTACAGAGATGTGCAGATAACCCAACTCTTCCATATCCCCTGCAGCTGAGCGAAGGAAGCACCCAGTCAGGCACCTACGGGGGTCACCTCCTGGACAGCCGCCGGGAGATCGCAGACCTGAACATCCAGATCCAGAAGTTGAGGTCCTGCATCGTGTCCCAAAAGAGCCAGGTGTGTCTCAGGGTGGGTGACAAAACTCTGACACACAGGTCTCAAACTACCACACGCCTAATGCCTCCTCCACCCTTTTCCCTTTGCAACACCAGTGCCTGTACTTGGAGGAGCACATCAAAGAAGCAGGAGAACATGGTGAGACGGCCCTCAAGGATGCCAAAGCCAAATTAATCAAGCTAGAAGAAGCCCTACAGAAGAGCAAGGAGGATATGGCTCACCTGGTGAAAGAGTATCAGGAGTTGATGAACATCAAGCTGGCTCTGGATGTGGAGATCCTCACTTACAGGAAGCTGATGGAAGGGGAGGAGAGCAGGTAAGCTGGGCTTCCTTGGGCCTGAAGAGGGGAAGGGATCACAGAATCAGAGACCAGTTTGGGTTGGAAGGGATCTTAAAGACCACCTCGTTCCAACCCCCTGCCCTGGGGTGAATATGCCCCCTTGCCTTAGTGGCCATGCTTGGTTTGGTGTGGTCCAGGATGCGAGTGGCTTTCACACGTTGATGGCTCATGTTGAACTTCTCCTCCACCAACAACCCCAAGTCCTTCTCCTCAGAGCTGCTCTCCATCCACTTTCCACCCAGCTTGGGGTTGTCCTGACCCACGGCACGACCTTCTACTTGGTCTTGTCAAACTTCATGATGAAACTGAACTTCATTGGGAGGCACCCAAACACCTGGAAAGAAAACAGACCCCCCCAAGCTTTGAGTCTGGTACCAAAGGTTTGATAAAGAAAGACCAAATCCCAGCAGTGCCCATAGAGTTTGGCTCCGTTTCTTGCTCTAAAGTTCTCTTTAGACTCCCCAGACTGGAGCGTTCCAGCACTTCTCTAGATGATGCTTTGCCCAGATGCTGTTGATTGAGCTTTCATGACCCAACCATGCACTTGGCTCTACCCCATGTAGACCAGTTCACAGGGGCTGTGCTCCAGTCCTCTGTACCCCCCAGCACAGCAGAGATTAACCCGTGTCCTCCCCCTCTGTCCTTGTGTTCACAGCATGGAGCAACCAATACCCACAGTCATCAGCACCGTCCACTCCAAACCAAAGCACCGTAAGTGGTTTTAATTCATACAATTTGGTGAAGCAGAGCGTGAAGGAAACGTTTCTAACCCCTACCCTTTCCTTCCCCCCTTTACACCCTGGCAGTTTCTGCCAGCACCTTGAGAAACTCCAAGCTCTTTGCAAGAGGAACTGGCAGCACCGATGGTGAGAAGCAGCCCGATGGCAGCAGTGCAAAGATGCCACCCTCTAGGAGCCACAGTGACACCTCGGTGCCCCCCGAAGATGCCTCCCTCAGCGGTGCCCGGCCAAAGCTCAGTCCCCTGTGCCCCGAGGAAGGCTCGGAGAAACCGAGCCCCACGGCATAACCACGTTGGCACCTAGAGCCAAACGAGGCCAAAGCACTTTCTCCTGAACTCAAGCCAATGTCCGAGAGACAAAGGATAAGGATCCACTCCAGGCTGTCCCTTCTGTCTTTACAACACCCCAGTAACAGCTCCGTTACCAGTTACCAGCAGAATCCAACCCAGGACTGTAGAGGTTCTCCCATTCACATATCCACACCATCGTCTTCCTCTCTGGGTCTGTTTCCCTGGAGGATTTGCATTCATGTCTTATGAAACCTACGTGTAGGGAATGTGGCAGCGGGGGCAAGTATTTATTAACCAAGCTTTTAACACCAGAAGGCACCAGCAGCCCAGGCATTTCACCAGTATTCCCAAATCATGCCCTGCGTGTGCCTGGGACGTGGCTTTCCAAGGAAGGTGGCATCGAGCTTCCCCAGGGGACCCAGGGTGGGAGGGGAGAAGCAGGTAAACAACCTGTGCTGGGTGGATTTGCCTTTCTGGTGACAAACTGGGGGATCCTTGCCCACTTCAGAGTATTTAACTGATTTTACTGCCTTTTGGGTGGCCCCTCACCCCTTCCCACGCCACCAAAGCTAAAAAACCCCCTTAAAACTTCCATTCTCACAAGCCAGCTCTGTAGCAGAGAGCACCCCAGACCCCCCCTTCCCCCCAGTGGTGTTAGGCCCTAGAAATGGGATATTGGCTCCCATTTAACCTCCACGAGCAGGACTTGTCTTTGTATTTATTGAACTTAGGTGGCAGCTTTTCCCTTGCCTGGCCAACACCACGTGCCCCCCTGGCTACGAGAGCCAACCTTGTGGATGCCACGTTCTGGCCTCAGCTCAGGCATTACCGTGGCCCCTTTGCACACCCCAATCCAGCCCGTGCCCCACTATCTCCCTTCCCAAATCCAGGCTCCAGCCTCAGCCCCGCTCGAGTGCCCAGATTTTTGAGTTCCCAAGAGGAGTCACTCGGAGCCTCTTTGCACGTTCCCACTGAGCACATCACGGGATTTCCACCTTCCTGTAAGATAAACAGCTCCCACAGCTCCTGTGTCCCCAGAACACTCGCTCTCCAGGGTTATGGCTGTTATAATAAAGTATTAAATGTCACATGGAAAGCATTGTATTGGTTTTTCTTCCCCCAAATTTCTTACCACAGCCCACCTGAAACAGCAATTCCTTCCCCAGTCGCCAGCAGGTCCCAGCTGAGGGCTCTGGCTAAACTCTGGCAGCCAAAGGAAGCTGAAAAATCACTTCCCAGGCAGATGTTTGTCCCGTGTCCCCAGGGAGAAGTACAGGGGGATGGAGGGACAGACGCACAGCCGAGGCTTTGGGGAGCTCACCAAAGCTCTGCCACCAGCCCCCCAAAAATCCCAGAGCAGCTCACGTGTGTTCCAGGAGACAAAAGGTTACTGGGACACCACACTCCCACCACCATACACAGAGCTGCTCCTGGCCAAATTCCCCCTCCAAAGGAGAACATCTGTGTACCTGGGGCCCAGATTCATCCTGGGGGACCCCACTTCCCTGCAGCCCCCCATTTCAGAGGTGTCCTTCCAGAGCACAGGGGTTTTCTTGGTGCTCCTTGCTCAAAACCACCCTTCTCTGAGGGATTTACACACCTCCAAAAGATCCGACACAGAAAAGGCCCCCAGAGGAGCTGGAGGACCCAAGATGGTGAACGTCTCTGCTCTGCTGTTTGCTGCCCCCCCGGGAGAAACACTACACTTTTGGGGTCAGCCCAAGGGGTACAGGCAGAGGAGGGGAGGATGGTCCAGGTCAGCAGAATGAGCCCCTGCACCTTAAAACTGGTTTTTCAAACTGGGATGGGAAAGGGGGGGAGCTGTGAGGGAGCTGCCAGTCCTACGGGCTGTTCCCAGCTCGGGAGCCTTTAGCTCAGAGCTTCCCCTGGAGGCAGGACCCAGAAGAAGCACTTTTTTTGGCCAAAGCCCTTCCAGCTGGAGGAACAATCCCGCGTTTGTGCGAGACACCGGAGGAGTGAGAGAGGCCCAGGAGATGAATGGGTGCTCTGAGCAGCAGAGTTCTCCTAAGGCAGGGGGAGGCTGAGGCTCCCAATGAGCTGGGGAGGGAGAAACACAGAGTTAGTGTCACCCAGAATGAAACCTCAACGGACAGGGAGGGCCCCGGGAGCCCCCAACATTCAATCTGGGCAAACTGGAATGGCCAGAGGTGTGTGCTCCCGGCCAGGCTGGGAAGGGCAGGGGCTCAAAAGCAGCCCAGTTCTGCAAGAAGAGGGTTTCCAGCAGTTTTCCCTCCCTGCCATAGGGTTTCAGGGGATTTATTTTATTTTTTTCCCTGCTGCTTCAAAGAAAGGCGGCTGAAAAGGGGCCTTCCCCACCCAGGGGACTGGGAGAGAGCCCCCAGGCCAGAGCAGGGGACACCTTGGGTTCATTGCTCTGGGACCCAGGAGAAAAGGACCCGACTCACTGTTTCACTCTCAGCCACCTCACTGCTCTGTGCCTCAGTTTCCCCATGGAGAGTTGGAAAGTGTCTATCAAGCCAGATCACACCAGGGCAATGAGTTCACGCAGCAGAGCAATTCCTGCACCCCACGGAGGGGACCTGAGAGAGTCCCATTGCTCTGGGACACCTCTATGTCCCCAGGCACCAACCTTCCTCCTCCACCACATGCCCCTCAGCACGACCTTCACCTGAAGGACCAGGCCCTTCCTCAGGGCTAATTTCTGGAGCTCTTCTCCCAGCAGAGACCAGCCCCAGGCCCAGCTGTGGAATTCCCTGGAGAAGTTCTGTACCTTCTTCCCTTTGCCCAGTGAAAGGCATCCCACCCCCTGTCCCCTTGAGAAACACCAGGCGGTGCCATCAACTCAGGGTCACAGAGTCCCCTTTGGGGTGCTGGGGGACAGTCCTACCAGGGCAGAGATGCTGAGTCAGCACAGGAATGAACCCAGCAGCCACAGACCGAGCTGCTGCTTAGGGGACCCGTGGAATAAAGGCATCTCATCGGGTTATCTGCTGAGCTCCATCTCAGCAATCCAAAGCTCAGCCATCTCCAGGTAAAACCATATCAGTTCCAACTGCAAGAAGCTCCCCAAAGATGACCTCAAGCCCCATCTGGAGCCAAAGATTGGAACATCTGCCCAAGCGTGGGGAAAGGAGACATCAGATGGCCACGGCCACGGCCCAGTTGCGAGACAAAGCCCAGGGGCAAAACCCAGGGCCAGATAAACGCCTGTGCTGAAAGCCAGGGGCAGAGGTGGTGGTGGTGGTGGGACAGACTCCACCAGGGAAGGTCTCCGGGGAAATATTGACGTCTGCACAACAGCCACTGGGCCGGAGTCCAGAAGACATGCCAAAGCAGACAGAGGGAAGCGGCCGGGCTCCTCTGCTGCCTTCCAAAGCAGGGAGAGTCTGAGCCTCAGACCACATCTGAGGGCACCGCATACCTGGGGTGGGGAGCACCCAAGTGTGAGCTCCAGGCTCCCTCTCCTGGGCAGGTGACACCATTGCAAAATGCCTCCAAAGAGGAGGCTTCCAAGCCCTGGATCATCTGCGCTGCCACGTCCTTCCTTCCAGCAAGCCCAGCCTCCCAGAGAAAGGGAAACCAGCTCCCAGGGAACCAGAAGGAGGAGACCAAAGCGTGGTCAAGATCTTTTCCCAGATGTTTCAGGACCATACAACAGAGATTGAAGTACAGAGGTTCGCCCAAACCCAAAGCACGTTCCTCATCCACCAAGAACTCAGGTCCTGGTGGGAATCAAGCCCACAGACTGGCCTGTCTGGTGCTAAATCTGCTTGTCTCCACACAGATCGAGGTCTCATTCCTTCGCAGCCCACACGTGCTTTCCAATCAGTCCGGGGATCTGCTCAGGGAAAGCAAATGGGTTCCCAGCAGAGTTACCAAAGTGAGAATCACCTCCCTCCAGCAGATCCCACCGAGTCCAGGGAATCAACCTTCTCAGAGTCTGGCCCCGGTGACTGACCCCGAGAGCTCTGGCTGGGTCCTGAAAAAGGCCATGGAGCCCTTCTGAGGGGCAGAGACACACCACACCACACCACTTCTTTAGCCTTTTAGGGCTCAATCCTCCAGGAGAACATTCAAAATAATTTTATAAAGAACCAAACCACATTTTCCTTTGGAAACTCAGCCTTTAGCCCAGCTGCTCCCCAGAAAACAGCCATCCAGCTGCACCGAGGAGCCTTTCGGCTTCTTCTCCTACCTCCCACCTGGGACCCCCCCAGGCTCCCATTAATGGGGACCATCTGCTTCCAGATGATCATCCACCATCTGGTCCTTCCCAGGGAACCGAGCAGCCGGACTCCGAGGGACAAGTAAATTTAGACTGGGGAAACCTGGCACAAGCTGAGCCCGTGCTCTGCACCAGAGGGGGGGAAACAAGCCCCCCACATGTTCCATGTTGTTAAATGTGGGGGCAGCAAGATGGAAATGTATTCCTGGGGTGGAGGAAGGATGGCCTAGAGCTGCAGAGACTTGCCACTATACCTACTCCCACTGAGAACAATGGTACTCTTCCAAAAAATACCCTCAAGCCCACTTCAGTTTCCAACCCAGTTGAATCCACCAGTCCCATTTCTCCCACAGCTGCTCCCCTGGGTTCCAGCTCGTGCCTGGAGCGACTCCAGGAGACAGGGCACAAGGCAGAAGGAGAAAGATGGATCTTCCGGGCTCATCTCCCAGGCACAGAAGTTTCCAGGGATTCAAACAGTTCACCCCAAGAAATTAGATGCTGGGAAAAGGAATTCTCCCAGTCTGGGGAAAAAGAAAAGGGTTTAATTTCCTTTCCCTGCATGATCTTGGACAAAACTGTGCTTCATTAACTCCCATTTGTTTTTTGCCTGCAGCCCAAGATGGGGCAGTGTAGAGGGGGCTGTAATTTAGTTTTCATACCCAAATGCTGCAGCCCAGGACAGAGAGTAGGGAGTTTAACAGGAAAAAGGCTCAACTATCAGGTGGGCAGCGATTTCTCCTGTCCCTACTGTCTACCTGAGCTTGAAGAGATCTTCAGCCCCACTGAGGGGCATCCTGGGCTGCCCACCCTGGCTCCTGGGGGCACACACACACACACACACACACACACAAAACCAGCTGCCCTCACTGGGGGGGACCAGCTTCTTTGCAAGCCCCCGAAATCAGCCAGACTGGCTACAAAGCCAACGCTGGAATTGTCTCCAGGGCACCTGGAGAAGGGAGAGGAGAGCAGGAAAGGGTGGAGGATAAACATGCCCGACCCCATCAGCCCATCCACACCTCTCCACACAGCCCTTCCCTCTGTGGGGAGGAGGAGGAGGAGGAACAGCCAGCATTGGCTTTTTTTGCCCGTATAAGGCCAGGTTTTTCTCTCGGTGGCCAATCCGGGGAGGAATGTGAACACCTGAGCCTTGTCTGCTTTGCCAGGGCCCGTCCTCCCCTGCCCACACCCTGCCTCCTTGCCCAGGTGTGCACAGCTCCCTACCTGCAGCAGGGGAGGGGAAGCCACCCCCCCCCACACACCCCCCATTCCCTGCCTGGCACAAAACAGGGGGGGAAAAAGTCTACCCCACGTGAGTTCATCACTGGGCACAGTGGCCCAGTGGGGGCTTTCCTCATTTCAGCCCATCAGACACCCCCGGGAGCACCAGGGTGTCTGCTGCAAGGCTGGGTTGCCCTTTTCTTTCAACTCTTTCCAGTTCTTCACCACCCCAGACATGTGAAAAGCCTCCTCTCTGTCCCGCAGCCATCCCTGGTGCTCAGTTGCCATCTCCACCCGGGGCAGCCCTGGGGTCTCCCCCTCCCAGACAGCACCTGGGAGACAGGAGCCTGCACAGACCTGCTAAGGGAGCTTCACCTCAGAGACATCCCCAGCCAGGCTTTGGGTCAGGGTAACTGGATTTGGGGGGACGGGACGCTCTGTGCATCCCCCTGTCTCAGCTGGGACTCCCAGCGGTACCAAAACCAGTGCAGGACAGGGCTGGCAGCCTTCTAGCCCAGTGGCTCCCAGTCCTGGTACCACATCTCGCTGCCTCTCAGCCCAAGGTGAGAGGAGGAACGAAGAACAGCATTGGCCCATCGCTTGGTAGACCCAAATTAGGGGGAAAGAAAAACAAAAAAAAAGACAGACCCAAGGTGCTACCACAGGAAGGACATAGGGGAGACCCTGAGCTGCCAACCCAGCAGCCCCCAGCCCCACAAGTCCTGTCTCCAGGCCCCACCACCCACACGCCAGCTCTGCCGTGACTCCACACGCCAGCGCCCTGACCAAACCAGCCCAAGAATTTCAGAGAAACCAGCAGTTCCCTTGTTGTGCTGCCAGGATTCGGTCCCTGCCTGCCAACGCTCCTGCTTGGAGCGGGCCAGGATCCAGGAGAGTTGTGTCAGCTCGTCGCCCTTGGGCTCACGGGGTGGGAGTGCCACCGGGTCCCACACCTCCCCTCCAGGCCTGCCAGGGACTGGCACACGCGGCCAAGAAGCACCAGCTGTGGCTTCCAGAGGCTCCCCCACCCAGCCCACATTCCTGAGCAGCCACAAGCTCCTCACGGGCCTGGAGGAAGCCAACAAAATGACAATAAAGGTTGGCCATTTGATGTTTGCCCATATTTAAGCCTGCACGGCCCCCCCTCCCCGGGGGACAGAGCCCCTGAGCTGCTCTCCCCTTTCCACACCCACCATCCCATGTCACCCCGTGGTGGGGGGAGTCTTGGGGAATCTGGGGCAAGAAGCAAAGGGGCACTGGGAAAAGCAGCAGCTCTGCCCACAGGTGGGGACAAGAAAAAGGTCCCTGCCTGGCAGGAGAGGGGACTGTGGTGTGTGCTAACCTCTGGCAGGTCTCAGCAGGGATGGGGATGCTCTTCTTTCCAGCGTGGGAGGCCGATGGAGGCTTGGGAAATGCAGTGGCCAAGATGCCAAGGACACACGTGTGTGAACCAGTGTCCGTTTTGCTGAGGAAAGGAAAACAAAAAGAAGATCAGGTCAAATTAGTACTAGTGATGAGAAGTGAGACTCTGCAGCTCAGACCAGGGTCTGTCTGTACTGGGTTTCACAAACTTTTAGCTCACTGTGGTCACAGAATGAAAGAATCACAGAATGGTGTTGGAATGGACCTCTGGAGATCATCTCCTCCAACCCCCCTTCCAGAACCAGTCCCACCCAGAGCAGGTCCCACTGGAACGTACCCAGGGGGTTTTGAATGTCTCCAGAGATGGAGATTCCACCACCTCTTTGGGCAGCCTCACACAGGGCTCTGCCACCCTCACAGTGAAGAAGTTCCTCCTCATGTTGAGATGGAACTTCTTATATTCAAGTTTGTGCCCATTTCCTCTTGTCCTGTCACTGGGCACCACTGGGAAAAGACTGGCCCCATCCTCCTGACACCCTCCCTTGCAGTATTTATGGGTGTTGATCAGTCTTCTCTTCTCTAGACTAAAAAGACCCAAGTTCCTCATCCTCTCCTTGTAAGAGAGATGCTCCAGGTCCCTCAGCATCTTTGTAACCCTAAAAGGTCCAGAGACCATTTAAAACCTCACTCCCATCGTCTTCTCTTTGCACAGACTCCAGTTGAGGCTGGGACAGCTTTCAACCGTGAAGCCCACCAGCATACCCCAGCATGGACTGCAGGTCTTCACTGGTAGCTTAACCTTCTACAGAAGGCCTGCTCCCTCAGACCTTCATAGACATCAGTAATCGGAGCTTGTAACTGGGGTTCAATTTATTGTAACTGGGGTTCAATTTATCGTCTACTTGAGAGGTTCACACTGAAATCTCAGCTCCTTCCTCCTCTCTGCCAGCTTTCAGCATGGCTGCTTAAACACCACTCAGCCCTCACCATCCTCACCAGGAACAACCAAGAGCTTATGGAGCATTTGAGGTGGAAGAAGCCCATCTTGGGACATGAAGCTGGTTGGGACCCTGGTGGCCCAACCGTGCTCCCTCCCAGCACCATCCTCACCAGGAACAACCAAGAGCTTATGAAACATTTGAGGTGGAAGAAGCCCATCTTGGGACATGGAGCTGGTTTGGACCCAGGTGGCCCAACCGTGCTCCCTCCCAGCCCCACAGACCTCTCTGCTGCACAAACACCCCAGGCAGCCTCCCAACACGATGCAGCACATGGAGTCGAGCTCCACGGAGGGGTCCGGGCTGAGCTGGGGCAGTGCCTGGCACGTAGGGCAGGGCAACAGAAAATATTTGCGATGGCAGGTTGGCCGAGATGAGTCACACACGAGGATGGGCAACTCGGCTGCCGGAGCTCAGCTCTCCAGCCCTGGGAAGCTGCGGAGCGTGGGAACCGGGACATCGGAGCTGGCCAAGCGAGTCGGAAAACACCGCTCTCGCCGAGAGGAGATTAAAAGTGTCCATCTCTGCAAAGCAATGACTGAGCGAGAGGAGCAAAAGAAAAAAAACCCCAGAGCTCAGCAGGACTCGGGGCTGGAGATTGGCTGCCGGGCCTGGCAGGATCCCCATGGCCACGGGCCAGGGATTCATAAGAGAATGGGAAGGGTGCTCACCCGTTCCTGCCGGGGCCTGCGCCCCAGTGTGTTTGTGAGACTTCAGAGACACACCCTTAGACTCAAGGCTTTGGAAAAAAAAAAATAAAAGAAAAAGCAAAAAAAAAAAAAAGCTTAGCACCTGGGGAAGAAGGGGGAAAAGCAAAAAAAAATAAAAGAAAGAGAGAAGGAACCACTTCAGAGCTGAGGAATCCCAGCCGTGACTCAGGCAGGGGCTCTGATGCAGGAGCGGGGCTGGGAACACGGGGAGAGGGTCAGGGTGGGTTTTTGGGAGCCCTGAGAGGGGACCCCCCCTCTGCTCAAAGGGCTCCTCCACAAGACACCCCCAAGCACCAACCTCCTCGTGGTGCCATCCACGTCCAACTTCTGCTCACCAAAACTGGGTATTTTTTAGCATTAGCAAACCCGGCCTGCACATTTCCCAGATCCCAAACATCCCTCTATAGCACCGAGATCAACTCACAGAGTCCCAAAATCTTTCTCTCCAACGTTTCCCAGGCAGGTTAATGTCCCAGTACAACACCAAGACCTTCTTCCATGGCCAGCAATATCTGCCACCCAAACATTGCCCCCTTTGAGCTGCCCCACCAACACACGGGAAAAGAGTTCACCCTTAAAAAGGGAATAGAAAACATCTGGGGTTTGGTTTCCAGCTCTTCCTTATCGTGTGGCCAAGGTGATCTGTCAGCTCCTGTGTGCAGAATAAATGTAAGTATAATAAAGCTGAAAGACACCACTACCAGCATAAAAAAAAAAGGTGATTTGGTGCCTTCTGGGTAGTTTGCAGGAGTTGGAAAGACAAGACAAGGAGTAAGGTCCCACCAGTTCAGATCTGTAGCTGCAGATCCCCTCTAGATTTACACCCCCTGACCTCAACAAGGGGTAAATGCAGCATCCCCTTGTGTAAGTTCACTGAAGTTGGTGATTCTGCACCAGTTTATCCCCCCGGTGACAGCTCTCCTGGCGGGTGACACCGATTTCAGCCCTAGTTCTTGAAGCCAGGGCAACATGGAAGAACAGTTGCTCTCCCAATTCAGACCAGAGCTCTGACCTACCAACAACCGAAACCACTCAGAACCAAACTAGACAAGGGGGAACAGCTCCAAATGTCTTATTTTAAAGCAGTAGAGCAGAAGGCACTAAAAAAAAAAAAAAAAATCCTGAAGTATTTTTAGCCTTGAGTCTGCTCAGAGAAACCTGAAACAGCAGCGTGTTTACCCCAGACCTGAGCCAGCATCAGATAAACCCTTTGCTCCCAACAGACTGATGTTCAGCCTCCACGTTAGTGCTTCTCCAACCTAGTTTTGAGTGGACCAAGGTGGTGTGGAGTCTCTGGATGAAAGAGGATGACTCCATCCATCCATCCATCCATCCATCTGTGCTCTGCTGGCAGCTTCCCGAAGAGCCAGCTCATCCTCATGGCAACAAACAGCCACGGGACGTGTTGGGACCTGAGCACCAAATTCACCTCTCCCTGCAGGATTCGCCCACGTAGGGCTCTGGAGGGTGCTCTGCAGATTATACAACACACCTTATCTGGGGCAGCGAGGACAAAGGAGCTGGAGAAAAAAAAACTCTGCCTTTGCCCAGTCCTGGGGGAGCCCAGTTGGGCCAAGGTAGAGGATTCGCTGGTTGGCAGGGCTGAATTTCAATATAAAACACCTGAACCCAGAAATATGCCTTTCCATATTTGCTGGAAGCTTCTCAGTCCTTGAGGGAACCTTAAGAAGCAACTCAGGGTCACATCTTTGAATGTATAAGCCAGCCCTCGACTGCAGCCCTCTGCACCAGTTAAAAACCCTGGCTCGCAACTGGGAATTGCCTCTCGGTTGCATCTGCTCTTCACCACTCGGTTCTGGGAAGGGTCAAGGTTTCAATCTCCCCTTGAAGAAAAGGGAAGAAAAGCTCCTTCCTTAAGGAGCTCAATCTGTTCCCATCCCATGGCCACCCTGAGCAGGAAAGACCCCCAATTCTTCACTCAAGCAAAGAAAATAACTCTTGGCAGCTTGACTCTGCAGGTCCTCCAGCTGCACAAGGAACAGGCACTTGTGCTTCTCCTGAGCTTCCTAAACCCCTGCTCCCATCCCAGCTCCAACTCAGATTTCCCCTTGGTTTGTTCCCAAAACCAGGTTCTTGACAGCTCTAAGGGGACAGAGCTCTGGGACCAGCTCACAACTGGGCTGAGGACAGCGCAGTCTCCAAGCAGCAGAGCTGGAAATTCAGATGAAGTTCAGCCTGGCAGTTCCCAACTCCAGGCCATCACCTTCCTCCTGATTTCTGCTGCTCATAACCAACATTGGCATCTGCCCCTTCTCTGCCAGCTTAAATTTATGCTGAATAAGCAAAGTTTTCATGAGCGTTGGCTACAGCAGTACAATGGGACTAGATTCCCTGTGGATTTTATTGGCGCTGGACTGGGCCCCTTTGAGAGTGAACTTTTGTGCCAATTTCTCTGCAATTTACTGAGAAGCCTGAGCCTTTTGCAAACCATCCCAGCCATGTGAGGAATGGGGTGGGGATGTTTTGTCATGGAGCCTGGGATCCCTTCCAGATCCCACCCAGCTCCCCCCGTGCTCACCTTTTCACGCTCTCTACGTGCTCTCGTGTCTCCGCACCGTGAAGCAGAGGGAGGGCAGTTCAGATAATGGAATTTTACAGATAATGGAATTTTAAGAGAAAACAGAGCACCAAGAGCAAACACTGCAGGGAGCAGCGTGAACACACGCTTATCAAGCACAATCTGTGTGTGTGAATGCAGTATCCGAGGCTCCACCTGCATCTCTCTGTGTGTGCACAAACACACCCCCGTGTGCACACACACACCCACGTGTGCACACGTGTAGAAGCACTTCTGACCCCCCCGGCCTGTCTCCATGGGCCACGAAGCCCAGCTCCAGGCAGGGCCACCACTTCACTGGAAACCCCAGGAGAGACGTGCCCCGGAAGGAGGAAAAGGGGCATTTCTGGGGCCGGTCCTGGCTGTTGGTTGATGAAGGAGGGACAGAAAAGCCCTTAATGAGCCTGGAGTGAATCTCCTTTCCGTGCCCTTTGCACCTCCAGCTGCTGAGCAGAAGGGACAAAAACATTCCCCCCTCACCAAGCTCCACACACACACACCCCAGATACAGAATTTGTGCTGTGACCAGGTGTGTTTAGCATTAGATTCCCAAAAGATTAAGCTAATCCTCTGAATGTCACTGATTTTACTAAAGCAGATCCTCAGCTGGTGGTAGCTCAGCTCCAATTCAACATTACCCTCTTTATTTTCTTTGCTTCCCATTTCCTGCAGGTGAGGTCGGAACCAAGGTCGACAACATCGCTTTATCCTTCAGCTAAACCCTACCCCATAACAAAAAAAAAAAATCAAATACTTTCTACATTTTTACAACAAACAGCTGCTTCTTGCGAAGCAGAACAGACACAGCTCATGCATATGTAGATGACCGCCCCTGTTCTCAGCACTTATCATCTAAGAAGCCTCCCAGAATCACATTTGTTTAGTCTGCAGTGAGATCCAAACCCAGTTGCAGACGTGGATCTCCATTTCACAACTGGCCTTTATTCCTCTGAGGCACCATTCCAGTTTCCCACAGAAAAACCTGCACAACTCAGGGAGTCTTCAGCTCCGGCGCTCACAGAATCGTCTGGGTTGGAAGGGACCTTCCAGATCATCAAGAATTCACTGGTTGAGCCATGATATCCTCATTAGAAAATTAAGGAAGTGTGGGCTGGATGAGGGGGCAGTGAGGTGGGTTGAGTCCTGGTTGGGTGACAGGACCCAGAGGGTTCTAATTAATGGAGCTGGGTCAAGTTGGAGGCCTGTGACCAATGGTGTCCCTCAGGAGTCAACACTTGGCCCAGTCCTGTTCAACATATTCATGAATGACCTGGGAGAGGGGACAGAGTGTATCCTCAGCAAGGTTGCTGATAGTACCAAACTGGGAGGACTGGCTGACATTCCAGAGGGCTGGGCCACCATCCAGAGTGACCTGGACAGGCTGGAGAGCTGGGCAGAGAAGAACCTCATGAGGTTCAACAAGGACAAATGTAGGGTCCTGCACCTGGGGAGGAAGAACCTCAGGCACCAATACAGGTTGGGAATGGATCTTCTGGGAAGCACTGAGGAGAAGGATCTGGAAATCCTGGTGGATGGCACATTTTCCATGTGCCAGCAATGTGCCCTTGTGGCCAAGAGGGCCAATGGGATCCTGGGCTGCATAGGAAAGACTGTGGCCAGTTGGTCACGGGAGGTCATTCTCAGTCTCTAAACTGGTGAGGCCACAACTGTAATCCTGCACCCAGTTCTGGACCCCCCAGTTCAAGAGGGACAGAGAACTATGGAGAGAGTCCAGGGTAGGGCAACTAAGATGCTGGAGGGATTGGAGCATCTCCCTTACAAGGAAAGGCTCAAGGAGCTGGGACTCTTCAGCCTGGACAAGTGAAGGTTGAGAGGAGACCTTATTTAAAGGGTGGGTTAAAGGATGTTGGAGCCGGACTCTTTCCAGTGGTTTCCAGCGATAGGACAAGGGGCAACGGGCTCAAGCTGGAACATGGGAAGTTCCATTCAAATATGAGAAAAAACTTCTTTGGGGTGAAGGTGGCAGAGGCTGCCCAGGGAGGGTGTGGGGTCCCCTTCTCTGGAGATCTTCAAGCCCCACCTGGATGTTCCTGAGTGATGTGCTCTGGGCAGCCCTGCTTTGGCCGGGGGGTGGGACTGGAGGAGCTCGAGAAGGTCCCTTCCAACTCTGACAATTCCATGATTCCATGATACAAACCCTGAAGAGCAGCCGTACAGAGCAGGGCTCCTTCCAGTGCTCAGCCACTGGGCAGAGCTTGCCCAAACTCCCGGGACTACATTAGAGTTATTTTTCCCAGTTACACTCCACGAACCACGCTGGGGAAGGACATAAAGGTATTTTGGAGCTCCTAAAAGAGCAGGGACGGGTTGAGGTGGGTGGGTGGGGGCACAAGCAGCCCCCTGGCACACAGAGTCATGTCCCCCAGTTTGGAGAGCGATGGGGGCAGGCAGACGGGGCTGGAGAACCTCAAGAGATGCAGCCAACTCCAGGCTTTTTTGTTGTTGTTGTGGGGTTTTTTTTTCCCCCACCTCGCTGGGAAAGGAGAACTCAGAGGCCGCCCAGCCCCAGAGGGCTCCGTCAGCGTCGTTTGTGGCAGGAACGGGCTGTGGGCCCCGCCTGGCCCTTCCCCTGGTGCATTTGCTGAGCTCTGATCCCACGGCGTCCCTGGCCCTGGGGACGGAACCGCTCGCAAGCGGGACAGACGGCTCCCAGTGCTCCCGCCGGGGGTTTGCACGGGAGGCAAATCTTCCAGCCTTCAAAGCTTCCACATCAGCAAATTGTCTGACAAGCACCTTCCCCTGACGTCTCGGCAGAGAAATGTCAAGGGAAGGGAGTGGGAAAGGGAAGAGAGGCCCAAATTCTGCATTACATTCAGGAAGAGCCCATCCACCGCCTCCTTCCTTTCTCCCAGCCCCTCGGGCCCAGACCAACCTGCTCTTTGTCATCTCCACTGCCCCCCAAGTTCCTGTTTCCCCCTCGTGCAACCACAGCGCAGGTGCCTCTGCCCCACGGCGGGGGAAGATGCAAAGCAGTTCCTGCGATGGGGGGAAACACGGGCCCCTCTCCCCTCTTATCACACAACCACAGTTGTATTTCTGATCTCCATGGACACAGCCCACAGAGAGGAACCGGGCTGGGTGTTCTCCATGGCCTCCCTTCATGAGATCCCATGGCCCCTTTGGGTTTCTTTGCTCTTTAGGGACTCAAAAGTCTTTAAGACAACCCTCAGATGGTATCACACAAGGTGCTGCAACAGCAACTGATGGACTCCATGGACACTCCTGCTTTGGACACTGAAACCAGAGCAGGGAGTTGAAAGGAACTGGGATCTGCATCCACCATTGTTCTGCTGATGACAACCGTGACCATCATCAACCTACTTCTACGGGGAACACCAGGCCCTCTGGAAACCTCCACGTACCTTCTCAGGACATCCCTCCTCTCCTCCCAGTGTCCACATCCACACCTGCACACACACAACACTACAAGGTTTACCGGTGGCTTTACAAGCATTTACACACTCAATAAGGCACTCTTAAGCCTTGCAGTCGTGCCAGCTCTTCGCAAGCCCTTAATATTCTTCCTTTTGGAACCTGGAAGAGACCCAGGCCACCTCTCCCAATACTCTTCACTGTAGTTTATAGCTTACAACTCCTTAAAAAGGCTTTCCTCCCTTTCCCCTAAACCTCTACCCCTCTGAGTCACGCTCTGCCCAACGCCTGGAGTCAGCACTTCACACAAACCAGCTGAAGCCGGTCTCTGGAAAAAATGCAGACGCGTAAGATACAGCGCAGGGACCAGGGACCAGCCAGGACCTGCAGCCTTGGCAAAGAGCAGAGCAAATGTGCTGGTGACAGCACCAGCCAGAAACGCAGATCAAGAGAGAACAGGGAGAAGCAGAGCAGCTCCTCGCTCTCCGCCTCCCCCCAAGGCGAGGATCAGTGTTTGGGACATCAAGGAGTCACCTGGGAAACTGGCACCAGGGGAAAGGCCTAGCACAGGCCTGTTTTTCCCTCTGCACTACTCTGGTTTTTCAACCTACAGGTAAATGGGACCTTGGAAATGCCCCCCAACTCAGTTTTGCACTGCTGTAACTCAAGGTCAGATGAGATTCCTACTTTCAGCATCAATAGTAGAAGGAGAAAAGAAGCTCATAAACGCCAGGAGGTACCTCAGGCGTATCTAAGGTGATTCCCAAGTCTCATCCACATTTACTCTCCCTTTCCCCCTCCATCTCCCTCCTCTCCAAAGCTGCTACAAGGTTCACTGCTCCCGTGAGGTCCCTGTCCCCTTCCACTGAGCCCCAGTGGAATATCACCCTCCTCATCCTCTCGGCCTCGACGCCTCTGCTCTCGTAGGGCTTTTTCACCAAGACAATTCTTGCCCTGAGCTCTGTGTGAGATGTCACGGAAGAAGCTACACCGTTTTGGAAAGTCCCACAAGGTTATTTGGGGCAAGGTAAAGAAAAAAGGAGCTTTTGCAGGTCACCATGGCTGCCCTGACCCAAGGACAATGTTGTCCAAAGAGGTGAACTGCAGCCGGCTCACAAATGATCCGGGGCACCCCAAAAGCAGTTCTCAGGCATTTTTCCTGTGGATATTTTGAGGAAAAGCCTAAGCAACATCTGTTTAAGTAATGGTTAAGATGTGGAGTTAAAACTCGGCCTGAGTCAGTAAGGAATGCTCTGCAGGCCCTGCTCTAGGGGCTGGAGGACAATAAATAATTCAGTATCTGCCCTACTTCTCCACCCCGGACAACAGGAGCCAGCACTGGTCAGACTGGGAATGTCCAGGCAGGGAATGCAGAAAAATTAATCCCAGCAGATCCGGGAGCCCTGGAGAACAGCAACCACACGCATTCCTGAAAAAGCCCTCACAACTTTCAAAACCTGCTCTGTTTATTCAGAAGCCTAATCCCCGCCACGACGCAAGGGCAGCCCTGGAGAGGTTCCTCCTGCCCCGGTACCACCAAGGCTCAGGAGCCCCTGGTACCACCAAGGCTCTGGAGCCCCCGGTACCACCAAGGCTCTGGAGCTGTGGGAGGGGATGGACGTTCTCCAGGCAGAGACCGACACCAGTGTCCAAATGGGGAGCTCCCACCCAGCTCCCCATGGCCCCTTCCCGTTCCTGCTGCGTCACCCACTCCGATGGGACACCAAAATGCTGTATGAGAAGGGCACGTTAAAACCTTCACTCTCCTGGGTGCTTTCTTCACAAAGTTAAGGGAATTCTTCTCCAACAGGCAACCGAGGAGCCCTCCCCTCACACCGGCCACTTCACAGAGGATCTTTTCCCACCACCATCTCACAGGCTTAAAAGAGAGACCTTCTGGAGATGAAAGGGACAGGGAGAAAGAGGCACAGTCTGAAGGGCCAGGCAGGAGAGGAGCCGCCCCGCTCCCTTCCTTTTGATCTCCACAGAGAACACGAAGGAGCTGCCTGGCTCTTTTGATGTGTCACCCTGCAGCTTGTTCTCTGGCAGCAGGACAGGCCTGTTGGAGCACGATTGCTCCTGGATTTCAGCTGCTGGGGTAACAAAGCTGCGTTTCAGCAGCTTCTGCACCTCTCCCAAACTTCAGAGTCTCTGGGCTGACCCCAGGGGTGGAGGGGGAAACCCGGGAGGGACAGCACCCTCAGACTCAGCTCTAAATCCCTGTCACTCACATGGAAGACACATAAATTGCTCATGCAACACTAAAACACAATTCATTGACCTGGAATCATGAAGCATTCCAGAGCAGAGGATCTGCAGTGCTGTGGCTAATCTTTGGCCCACCATATACGACTTAGATGAAGGGGTTTTTAATCAACTACAAAGGCACTTATCTAAAGGGTGTTCTGCTTTGGATACATGAGTGAGATCCCTTCCCTTCAAAGCCCCCACACTGAAAACATCATCACTCAAAATAAAACCTCCTCAGAGTCAAGCTGCTCTGGGAAGGATCCAAGGATGGAGCAGGTTTGTTGCAAGTCAGGCTAAAAATCCAGGCAGCTAAAAGTAAGCGTTTTATAGGCCTGATCTACAGCTGAGCTGTGGTCGTCTGGTCCTAACACACCAGGTGTGCACATAACACACCAGGTGTGCACAGCATTTCATACTCATTCAAGAGCTTATCCCACCAGATGTCAGGTTCCACTCCCCAGTGAAGCAGAGAGTGCAAGATCACAGATCCAAGGAAAGGAACAGCTCGCCTGAGGTCTGGAACCAGATGAATCAGAGAATCACAGACTGGTTTGCACTGGAAGGGACCTTAAAGATCATCTCATTCCAACTCCCTGCCCTGAGCAGGGCCACCTCCCACCAGCCCAGGTTGCCCCAAGCCC
>BJBW01019234.1:0-11087 GCA_004320125.1 Scolopax mira | reverse complement strand
GTCGTTTAGATGTGGTGTTGGGGGATATGGTGTAGGGGATGACTTTGTAGAGTAGGGTAGATGGTTGGACTCGATGACCCCAAGCGTCTTTTCCAACCTAAATGATTCTACGATTCTATTCTATGATTCTAAATATATGCTTAGCAATTATAACATTTTACTCAAAATGTGTTAACAAATACTCTTAAGAATATTATCTAAATCACAGTAACTAGATACTTGTGCTATTAAACTTTTATTACAAAACACAAAGTTTACCAGGTCTAATCTTAATATGGACCAATGAATTGCATTAGTATGCTATCTTTTGCGGGTTTAGAAGATATTTCTAAGAATTTTAAAACACAGTAATTATCAAATAATCACAAGTTAAATTTACAGTATTTAATTTGTATAGCAATGAGTTATGAAGTACTTGATTTTATACAATGATTGCATGACAAAATACTGCTATGGCTTCTGTCTTTCTAATGGCTTAAACTGGAAAAGTGTACAAAAGCAACTAAAAACTCTACCTTAAATATACTATTATTTTTTTTCAAGGGATTATTTTGTATTTTTAGAGAGGTAGAGGTAGGTTTAAGAGCCCCTTATGCTGTTCACAATGTCAAATTTGATAGCATGATTTCCAAATACTGCTGTTTCCTCTGATGCTCTGTTTTTCAAGCTCATCTGGCCCAATGCAGACATCGACAATACAGATCACTACAGCTGAGCTAGATGATGAAACTCCTTTTCATCTGAGTCACCAGTGAAAATATTTTAAGATCTGATTCTTCTGTTCTATTTTAGACATTGACTTTAGGATGAGATGAATCACAATGTAGAAATGCTTAGGTTTTTCTTCATTAATTATTAGGAAACTCCAAGATGACTCGCTTAGGGGTAGATATCTGCATTTTAGTCATAAGGACATGTGAGATTATTCCTACTCCTTTTGTCTACAGTCTTATTTAGGCCATAAATTCTTCAGGAACTCCCAACAACTATGACTCCTCATCACCATCACATCCAAAATCAAATTAGTATTTTAAGTTTAGTATATGAAACATCCAAAACTTGCTCTAAAAACTGGCTAACTCCCCCTACTTTTAACTTTCAATTAAAAGAAAAAGCTTCGGCAAAAAAAGTTATTGTTACCATCTGGTCACATTTCATGAACTGTAGACCATCTGTTTTTGGCAAATGCTACCAGATCTTAGTTTCCAGCACTGAGATCATGAAAGCTTCAGCATTTTATCCCAAGTCTTCCCAGCTAAATTGTCATTTTGGAGCATCAGCAGGCTTTGCAGCTGACAGATGGGTGGCAACCTCTGTGATAGATGGAAGCCTTTCTACATAGAAAAAGAGAAGCACAAGTAATTCTGTGGTTCCTCTTGTTTAAGAAATGTGCTACCATGTATTTGAGAATCATAACTTCCAATGTCCTGTGTGGCCATCTCAGGAGCAACAGTAATAGACTACTCTGGAGGTGAAGGTGATTCAGAATATAGAGCATTCCCATCACATTCTCAACAAGCAAAAAAAATAATGTTTGGAAACAGAGGTAAGCATACTTCACCATGTCAGTCAAATAACAGAGAGCATCTACAAATAGCTCTGAGTATTCACTAATGGCTCTCTAGTTCGGAAAATTTTGATTGCCTTACTGTGTAACACCAATGCCCAGTTCTTCAGCCATGAACATACAAAGACCTAGCAGAGGAGACTTTCATGCTGATATATGCATTTGCTCCTCCTGATCCCATTTTGCCTTTTGTACTAAATGAAATGACTGGTACAAAGGTGGAGGTGGCATCAGTAAATCTCCCTTTATACAGGACTTATTCAGCTGATTTAAACTACTTAAATCAGTTCTCCTACCATATCAGAAAGGAGGCTCCAGTCATGTCATTTACTTCCCCTGACCCCATGAAAAACCCAGTTTGCGTTTGTCTCCTAGAGGATAGTTCATCATAATGATACATTTTGTTTCCAAACATACGTAATGAGTTAGTTTTTACCTGAGTCTTCCATCCTCTGCTGCAGCTCCTCCTGGTATAATCTTAGTAATGAATATCCCAGGATCATCCCCAATGTGTGGGTTATCTGTTCCTCCAGCAATACTGAACCCCAGGCCAGAATTCCCCTGAAAAAATAAAAAAAAAGGTAAAGGCATTGCTAGATGCTGGATTTCTACAGAATTTATTTGCAGTGCATGAGCAAAGTATTGTCACTTCTCAAAGAAAGCACTTTATTTGGCAACACCATACATGAAGGCAGGTGGCTCAGTCAGAAAAAATTAATTACCAGTTAAAGAACAGAGGCTGCGAACACAAATATTTCCCAGAGTTAGTGGCAGAGTTAATGGATGCTTCTACAGAAACAGCATTTGACCTAAATTTAATTGTTTTCAAAAGCAGTCACATAAATTAGCATCTGAACTCCAATATGAATTTATCCAAGTCAGTGAGAGCTAGAGGCTAAACACGCTTCAGAGATTTGAAAAAAGACTTTAAAAACTGCTGTCATTTATAAACAGAAACAGTGAATAACATTTAGCTCGGAATAATTTAGTACACCATTTTCTGTGGTCGAAAAGTGATCATTGCTCAGATTCACATGCTTTAAAAAAAACCCCAAATCCACAAAACAAGACAATTCCTTTCTTCTTACTGATTTGCTAAGATGAAATATTTGAAAGATGATACATTATGAGGGTCTACCCAATAATCCAACTTCTGTCTTCCACTACTCATGAGAATATCATGAAAGATAAATAGGCCTGTACACACATACAAACACTTGCAACTTACGTCACTGTTGTTAACAAAAAATTCAAACCCATAATTCTAACCCATTTTTGGAAGTACATATTAGTTGTTACACTGTTCTATATAACCTCACATCTATCAGCAGCATTCTTTTGAATAAATTTAGTGCAATACTCAATCCTTTAGAATCATAGAATCACTTAGGTTGGAAAAGATGCTTGGGATCATCAAGTCCAACCATCTACCCTACTCTACAAAGTTCTCCCCTACACCATATCCCCCCAACATCACATCTAAACGACTCTTAAACACATCCAAAGATGTGACTCTGCCACCTCCATGGGCAGCCTATTCCAATGCCTGACTACTCTTTCTGTGAAAATCTCTTTCCTAATATTCAGTTTAAACCTAACCTGTTGTAGCTTGAAGCCATTAAGTCTCTCTCTCATCCCAAAGAATTTTTATAATTAGGTATTTAGGCTCATTAAAGTGATGCAACACTATCGATATTGCAGTGTGCGTACAGTGCTGTGGATGAAATATGTTGAGGGCACTAAAAATACTTTTCTCTTATATCATCAACTTCTCAGATTATTGAGAGTTTGTCTCCTTCATTCCTCCTTAGGGACAGGTGTCCAGTTCAGTCCTAGTGAGTAGAGTTACTACTAAAAATGTCACTTCTCTACTATTTTTTCTTTTTTAATTTAAATCAAATCTCATTTCTGCGTTTTGGAACTGTGCTTCAACTAGTGGGTCAGGCATGCAAAAAAATGCATCTTGTGTGTGGAAGCCTGCAGCACATCAAATTCTCAGTTCTGTTATCAGTATTCTACAGTCACAAGCACCGCAGTTCTCATTACTCAAGAGACGTATACACGATCTGCAGCTCTGCTATCAGCATATAATTGTGAATAAATTTGCAGTACAGAACTAATTTATAATCCAAGGAGAAGGATTTAGGACTACACACATTTTAATGCTTCTCAGCTAGTTATAATACGGAAAGCATTATAATACTGAAACTCTCTGTGTATATTTTCTGTAGAGTTAATAAACATTTCCAGGCCTGCGTTATAAATCTTTGATTTAAATTCTCTTTCATCATCAGGATCATCTCAGATTCAGATTATTTTCCCAATATTTTAACACATGCCTAATTATACAGTGCACTCTACACCAGCATGCGTTCTAAAAATACTTTAAGAATATTTCCCTGTAATGTTTTCTATATATCATGTTATTAATGAAGCTAATCTTTCAACATATAAGAATGAAAAAATATGTATATATATATACATACTTCAGGAACAAAAGATGTAAACCACTACTAAAACCAAGGGCAAATATCTAGAAAGTATGAGTAAGTAATGCTTGATTTTTAAGAAAAGAGCCCTCTAAAAATGAAAATAAAATTGCCGGTTTTATTCTTAACTCCAAAGATATTTAAAAAATATGTAATAATCTGTGTTTCTGAATAGAGGTGGATTTCCAAATCTCCAAAGCCTCTTTTTGAAAGGGAAGAGGAATAGCAGGGTAGCAAGGAGAAATCTGGACATAATTTTTAGTTGGTTAGGGAACACGAACAGCTATATCATAATAAACAAGTATGCCTGAAGAGCTTAAAAAAACTATCAAGGCTTGCCTGTTATGTCGGGTGTGCTTAGCTGTTACAGTTCTTCACATAAAGTTCATTAGGTTTCTTAGCAGGAAATAATTTCTGAAAAGGTTTCACGCTTTCCCTGTACTCTTTTCCTCCTACTATACTTTTTTCCATTAATTTTTTAGAGCTAAAAAATATAGCACTGTGTATAGTGCTGTGGTAAAACTGCTACAGCCTTCTCAAGAGAATGAGTGCTAGCCCCTGACATTTATCCATACATGTGCATCTGTTCCACTGCGAGACTATTCTGATTCTGTCCCTTAGGAATAACCTTTGAAAAGAACAGGGCAGCACTCCTCACTGGTAGTTTTGTATCCAGAAAATTTCAAGCAATTATTCTGGCTGCAGTCTTTGACTTGATCAACAGGATCTACAAGCTGGCACACAGGAGCAGCCTCAGCAGCTGGGTATAGCCCTGCAAGGCTTTCCTGAACCAGAAACCGTGCTGCAAAAGCTGAGGGCAATTACACTATTTTTTTTCCCATCGTGGTTCTTGAAGGGTCTGCATTGGTTACGTGGAATAATATTTTCTCTTTGTGCTTCAGCTCATGGCCAACAGGGCTAAAAGCATGGCTACCATTGCTCATGTGTAAACAGCCTTTTATGAGCCTTGGGTTGAAAAAGCTATGTAATAGGAACATTCTGGTTAAAAGCTACTGTACTTCGGTTCTGAGCAGAAATCCTGATGTAAGATCCCTCTTCCATGCTTTGTCCCATCTTTCTAGTGTGCAGGTTCATCAGCATATGGTTATTGTATTAAAGACTCATCGTAGCTGACAAGTTGTAGCTCCAAGTTCCAATTAAGTTTGGTCTACTAGTACAACGCTTCCTGAACCTTTCTGCAGGGGTGAGCTCCCCACCCTTTACTTTTTCCATCTCCTTTGTCCCCTTCCCAGAAAAAAAAAAAAAAAAAAGCCTGTTAATTATCTTCATAGCTTTTCTTGGCATACCTCTTTCTCCCTGTCATTTTAAGTTAGCAATGAAAATGTCTGCCTTCCCTCAGCCCAAAACAACAGCTGAATCCATGGAACATTCACACTTTCCCTCATGCTGACTCTCATGTTTGGGAGTGGTTCCCCATAAATGTCTGTCAAGTTAATTCACTGCCCTCTTTCTATTCCAAGCCTTACTTCTCTTGGATGCTTACAAAGCAAGTTAACAATATGCTCAGAAGCCTAGTGACAATGCAGTTAAATGTTTAATAAGAACTAATAACAGCTGATACAGAGGAGAAGAGGTGTAAAACAACAGAAGTCTTCCTCCTTTGAGATACTTTATTGATATTTTTTAATTGAGATTCATATTCAGGCCTAAATACACTTTCCTGCTCAGTAGAAGAGATTTAGCCAAAAATTCCCAAACATCAAAAATATGTAGGGGACAAAAAAAATCTGAACAAATCTCAGACCTATTAACTTTAATGGCATTGCTCAAAGATCATTATTCACGTATCCAAATATATAAGGGTCCAGATCCAAATAACCTTATGTTCAATTGATATAAGCTAAATTGTCTCTTGACATAAATATTGCCCGCTCTTTGCCCTAGTTCTTGATTGCTACAACTATGAAAGCCTCATATAATTAGTTACTGACTATACAGGGAAGATTTGCATAAGATTACTTGGCGATAGACAGATGAATGTATTTTTTTAATTGTGAGTTTAGTTTCTTACTACCTTCCCCACCTTTGGTTGCAAGGCCTCAGTCATGCATATGGCCTGACAAAATCTTAGCATGGTACAACATGACCAGTTTGGCTTAAATATACTTTGCCTCAGTTTCCTGCTATTCACACAGGGTATCTCATGTTTCTCGGGGATTTACCACCAAGCTCAAGTTTCTTTCTTGGCTCAGCTTTACTTTTCAAGCAGAGAAGCTGAAGTCAAACTACCAAATCAAAATAATTTCTCTCAGCCCAGCCCCAGAGGCCTCTCTCCTGTTCTCCTCTGAAAGGAAGGTCATAACTTCTTCAGGTTTGCTACCCAAGCCGGCCTCCTTTATGCTTTTGCATAAAGGCATATGGGGCTTTGCCCCTTCAGAAGGATAACCTGAGTTCTTTATAGCTCAGCCTGAGGAGCGAAGAGTCCTGCCCGTAATTCTTCTGTCCCTGGAGGGGGACAACCTCCAAGAGACACAGCATCACTTCAGATGACTGGTGTTATACCTTTTGCCAACACTGGAACACAACACTTAGGGTCAGAATAAGATGATGGATGACTTACATGCCAGGGAAAGAAAATAAAACTTGCAAGTTGTGGCCAGTTTGAATCCCTTCCCTCAAGACTTGTTATACTGCCAACATAAAGATCACAAAAATAAAGTAAGAATCCCCAGCAGGTAATGGTTTTGGGTAACCAGAAGGCTATGAGACCCATCCTTCTTCTTACTTTGCCTTCCATCATGGGTTCTTCTCCTTTTACACACTATTGTGAGCAACTATATAACAACAGACTGTGTCTTCACAGGTTGTAGCATTTTTCTTCTGTCAGAGAGTAACCCTTAAAAGTGCTTCACTTCTGTGCTGACTTCTGTGGAAGCCAACAGAGAAATTCTGAAGTTATTTTCCCATAAGACTGCAGCTCTCCATGGATGACAGCCTTCCATATATTTCTACTAATGATTTCCTCCTCGTGTCTCATTTTTTTCTTTCTTCTACTGCATTTCACTTTAGAGTTGAGTGTGATTACAAATGATGTAAAGTCATTTAGTCTTTCACAAAATCACAGAAGAATATAAGCCCAAGAAGCAGAAATGAGATCAGAAATGCACATCAAGGGCAGGCTTAGTTTTTCAATATATAAGGGCCAAGTGATTTGTATTTTACCACACTAGGTAAGTATACCATAATCACATAGAACTTGTTTTCTGTTTTAATTTTTTTCTCTGTTCTTATCATTCAGGTGACAGCAGAACTCAGTGTTTGACACCAGCTTCACACAGACTTTTTTTGAATTAATTACTTCAGTGCTGCTAAAAGAATTTCTGATAATATTCTTAAGCGACATATTGAAGTTCTCTGGCATTTAAGTTAGAAAGATAATAGATGTGAATTGCACAGAATTCACTTAACTATCTCTGCAACCTCACCCTGTCATGGCAGAGTACCATGAAACCTGTTTTAGAGAGTCCTTCAGTCAACAAAAAGTCCAAAAGAGCAGAAGGAATTGTAGAGCAGAAGAGTTTCCAGAGGCTGAAAGCTTTTTCAGGTGACAACATGTACTCTCACAGTCGCTATTACTGAAATGATCTTGGTGTTTATAGTTGTTTTGGTTTTTTAACTTAGAGTTCAATGGAGTCATTTTGCTCAGCTGGTAAGGAATGTAAGTTAATGTTAAAGTCATAATGTGCTGAACTATACAAATAGTAAATAAATCATAGCATGTAAATAACAGAATTGACACAAGTCAAGCTTATATCGCTTTCCATAGCTTTCAAGAGTTTTTCCCAAGTAAGGACATCGTTCCCATCATATAAGATTGTTTTCCTGCTTCATAAAAAACCTAAATCCAACACAGAACTGTATGATGACTCTTCCATTAAGCTCTAAGAAATGCTATTTATCAGTAACTCTAGGGGAAGTGAAGAGTTGTCACAGCACAGGTGTTTGTGGATGAAGCATTCAAGTCCATCTATGAGATCAAGTAAAAGAGAATCATAATTCTTGACCCTCACTGCCTTTTTGAGCTCAAACATTTTGCTGTTTCTTTGCAGAAAGTTTCATTGCTTGGGGTAGAGAGGAAAAAGGGCAGGGGAAGTAATTACATATGCAAAGCACTGCAAACATTTGAACAAAAGTGATAGGGAAAAAATGATAAATTAGATAACAATAACAATCTGTGATTTGTAATCTTGTAATAATTCTTCTTTTTTTGTTTCCCTATAAAATTTTGAGACTTTAAAGAAAATCTTCTCTTACTGATCCAGATATTCATAAGAAGCAGAATTTTGTAATTAAAGAAAACACAAACACAAAACACTGCCTGTGTTAAATATTCTTAATACTATACCTAAAATACTTATAATTTTACCTCAAAATGTTTGTTTTGTTTTGTTTTGTTTTTCCCTGTATATTTCCTACCTCTACTCTGGTGTTCACAGACAAATTTGTGGAATGCTTTTCTCTCGCATATTTTTTAGATGGCTTTAAAGTATGAAATTGCTGCCTGAATTTGCATTTTTTGTTAGAGCAAGTTTAGTCAAGAGAAAGCTCACAAAATGAAAGCTGACTCATTCCTAAATAGATGGGGTATTTTTCTGTCTGCCTTTATTACAGATTAAAAGCACTGTATCAACTTCGTTACTTTTTACTCCTTAAAATGTTGCTTGTTGAATTTTACAAGGGGAATTATCCTTCAGCTTTTTAAGAGCTGTAATGATCTATAGATTAAGTAAATCCCCACCTTTCTTTCCTTTCTTTAACCTAAGCAATGCTGGCTTTCTTTTGTTTATGCAAAATTTCAAAACACTTTAATACAAAGGTAAGTCATGTCCTCTGAAGTCCGTGTAGACTTGGTATGCATTTGACAATTTCAGAATTTCACAGACATGCATCAAAATCCTAAAGCTCCTCAGCTTTGTCTGCCGCAGGCAGGGCACTTTCTCACTCTGTGCAAATAATGCACACTTGCCTGATGGTGATGTTGCCTTAGGAATTACACTATTTTCATTTGTTTGTTTTTCAAGTCTAATGTAGCACCTTCCTGTAAGTAAATGTTGCTATGTGGAAATGTTAATGCATAAATTGCTGTTGAGTTTATTTCAGAGGGTGGAAAAACATATCTCTTACTTGAACTACCAAATGGTCGCTGAGACACATAACTTCAAACTTGACTTTTTATATATTTTAATATATTTTTAATCACTCTGTACTCATTTTTAAATTTTACATTTCTGCTTAAGTCACACTGCTGAAACTTTATAAAAAAAACTGCATAAAAAATACTTGTTTTCTACAGATATTCAAAACAATTTGGCTGGAATACTCAGCAAATTTTTGTTATGTTCATAATTCATCTCTCACAGACTACCTTTTTAATAACAAAAATAGTTTTATGGGGCAGCAGTACCTGAGTCCTAGCTAGGGCTGCTACCAGCTTTATCTCCCCTTAGGGTTCTTCCCTCTGGATACTTCCATTTAAAATGAGAAAAACCACCAACTCCATAGGCAAAAAAAATTACACCTCCTTCCAAAAACCACATTCACCCTTGTTCTATGATATTAGGTTTCTCCAGGAACTACTCAACAGCATGAGAAATGAAAGCTAAGAATAAGTCAAGCTTAGAAGACTGGGGGGATCTAACTTTTCTGGCAAGAGACAGGGGAGCAAAGAAACACTGAGCTGTGGGGCAAGCAACATAGTCTACAAATGAGACAAATGATTGAAAACTCTGACCGTAATTGACAGTCATAGGATAGACAGACCAGGATTTGCTGCTGCTCTGAAATAGTCATTCATAGGCTTTCTCTTTTTCTCTGTGCTAAAGCAGACAAGATAACTTAGTTTGGCACCTAAGATGGTCATACAGAGGGAATATCTCTAGATACCAAGTCCAAGTGATCATTTGACATTGCTGGAAAGATCAGTGGGTGCCAAATACTTCTCTGTACCTTGTTCAATAACATGTTTCTTCACAAAGTACTTCTCACCTAACAAATATATAACTCTCCTTTATTCATCTGATGGTGACGCAATACAGAATATTTTCTGCCTTTCACTCAGCCATGCTTGGTTTAATGCATATATATAGTGGGGGTGTTTTATCCATCACTCAACAGTACTCAGTTCAACAGCACACAGCTACATTGCCAACAACAGCTTAACAAGTTATTGCTTCATCCCACTGAAAAGAAAAGGTGATTTTATAATATGCAAAACACTTCCATCTAATTCAGGATTCTGATAGAAAATGTTCGTTAAACCCACCTGCTCAAGACTCTAAGATCTTTAAGACAGGACAGAATTTTACTTTGCAATTCTTTCACAGTCTGGCATTTATAATAGCATTGTTTTTATGTTCTGAAGGAGTATTTCACTGAATTTTCACTGAATTTTTAGAGTTGGAAGGGACCGTAGAGATCATCTAGTCCAATTCCCCATGGAAGCAGGATTGCCCAGAGCTGGAGCACGTCACTCAGGACGGCATCCAGGCGGGTCTTGAAAATCTCCAAAGAAGGGGACTTCACGACCTCCCTGGGCAGCCTGTTCCAGGGCTCNNAGTTCTTTCTCATATTTGAGTGGAACTTCCTATGTTCCAACTTGTACCCGTTACCCCTTGTCCTCTCACTGGCAACCACTGAAAAGAGTTTGTGACCCTCCTCCTTCAAACCACTCTTTAGATACTTATAGGCATTGATAAGGTCTCCCCTGAGCCTTCTCTTCTCCAGGCTAAAGAGTCCCAGCTCTCTCAGCCTTTCCTCATAATGGAGATGCTCCAATCCTTGAATCATCTTTGTTGCTCTTCGCTGGACTCTTTCCAGTAGCAGCTTGTCCCTCTTGAACTGGGGAGCCCAGAACTGGATGCAGTATTCCAGTTGGCCATTGGCCTTCCTGGCCACAAGAGCACACTGCTCATTGTCCTTTTGCTGTCTACCAGGACCCCCAGATCTTTCTCTTCAGAACTTGTCTCCATCAAGTCCATGCCTAACCTGTATTGGTACCTAACATTCTTCTT
>BJBW01019233.1:0-23438 GCA_004320125.1 Scolopax mira | reverse complement strand
GGCATAAACTTGAACACAGGAAGTTCCACCTAAAGATGAGAAGGAACTTCTTTCCAGTGAGGGTGGCAGAGGCTGCCCAGGGAGGTGGTGGAGTCTCCTTCTCTGGAGACATTCCAACCCCACCTGGACACGTTCCTGTGCGACCTGCTCTGGGTGACCTTGATCTGGCAGGGGGGGTTGGACTGGAAGATCCCCAGAAGTCCCTTCCAACCCTGTATCATTCTGTGAAAATGAGTCCAGAGAGTGTATCCTGTGACAGGCAACATGCACACAGAACAGAGAGCGCTGCACTGAGGCTGAGAAGTTGCTATAGTACCCAGCAAATTAGCATGGCTTCCAGAGCCTCCGACAGCCAGGGGTGGGTAACAATGCCTCCCTTGATAGAAATGTTCTTATACCTGAGATTTCATCTGTGCAGCCTTTTCTGGGTCAACTGCCAGGACGTGCTGGTAGTGGCGGATGGTGTGCAGCCGGTCCTTGTTCTCAGCACGGACATAGCGCTTCAGAGCCTGCAGGATGCGGTGGGGCTGTGGGATTTGAGGAGGGGAAGAGTTCAAACCCATTCGATTCAAATAAAAATTCAGCTCAACTTGAGCTGTGAGCCTGCTTTGTTACCGGACAGATCAATCACCTGCATTAACCTCAAATATTCTCTTTCGGAATTAAGCCTGACTCGCAACACTGGGCCTCATGAACACTAAATAAAGCTGAAGATTTTTTAAGCAGGTGGAAAGGAAAGTGAGTCAATTAGGAGACCCCACTGGGAGCTTTACAGCTTCTGCACCACAAGTTGCAGGCAGTCTGTCATAAAAATTCCTCACAAAGGAACTCACCCGTGGCGGGTCGGCCTGCAGGGCAGCCAGGTAGTTCTCCAGAGCAATGCGACGGCGATCGTTCAGCATGGCCTCCACACGAGCCAGGTGAGTTTCCACCAGCTGCTGCTTCTCGCTGGCTGCCTCTTTCTCCAGAGATTTAACCATCGCTTGGAAGTGCTGGAAGAGTGAAAGGATTGTTCATGAAACGCGCTGTACGCGTCAGGGTCACCTACTGTCTCTCAAATAAAACAAATGGAACCTGTCACATCGTGTGTCCTAGGCTTTTACAGCAGGAGAGAAGGGCACTGGCAGATGCTGATGCAGTTTGATCTCTACAAATCCAACACTCTGCCTTCCAAAATTCCTTCGCAACCCATCTCAAAGGTCTGAGGAGGGCACTTGCAGGTAAAGGTGATGCTGAAGTGGATGGATACCCAGACTGTGCTGAACGAATGACACGGTGCTAATTCTTTCCCTCAACCCTGCAATTTGGACACTGGATTGAACCCTCCAGCCTAGAGGCATTAATCTGAATTTGCATCAGTTTACAAAGGTATCGTGTAGAGGATTTTCCATCAGCACACCTTCAGATCAACTCTTTACATATTCTATTAGAAAAGTCATAACCCACATCTGCAAATGAGACAGAAAAGCCCATTAAGTGTTGTTATGTTTCAATGGAGATGATGGAAAACTCTTTTGGACTTCCAATGGCTTACGTGAAAAAACGTAGAGAGAATACTCTGTTCCAGGATAAAATCCTAAGTGTGTTAAAAAGCCAGAGTCAGTCACTTCGTTGTATATTGCTTTGAGGGAACTTTACATAGAGTTGTCACTGCCAGAAGAGCCTGCCCCTGAATCCCATACTGAGCACATCCCTGATTAACTTCACAGTCTGACTGAACTCTCCTCGGAAGGCAGAAGATTGGCATTCTGGCAGCAAACCAGCTTTATCTGCTGCCTAAGTGGTTTTCACTAAGTCTGCCCGAACAGGAAATGTGTGTCCAGAGAGGCAGGGCCAATCTGAACTGGGCTGTGAGGCCACGGGTTAGTGCAAAACCAGCCAAAGGTCTGAAGTTACAATTTGGCTCTGCTGTCGTTACGCTCGAGGGGTGAGACAACTTCCTTCTGCTGGGCTTAGGAAAGGACCTGGCACAGTATCACATCATCTCCAGCTTTAAGAACAAAGCATGCAATTGAATCAAATCTCCTCTAAAAGGCAGCTGTTGACAGAACAGGAAAGCTGTTCTTCCCCCTCAGTCATCTTTTGGCTTTGAATATTACAATCTCTCATTTGGTTCATCGAGAAGGCAAAGGCCAAGCACCAGTAACTTTCCTCTTTAAAAGGTCCTTCAACTCTTACCTGAATGAGAGTCTGCCTCTCTGCCTTGGGGAGATTTACAGCTTGGTGTTCTGCTTCCTCCCATTCCTTTTTCACCTGGGCAAGGAAAGGACAGCACATTTGTAAATTTGGGTCTTGGTGACATGTAATCTCTGCAAACTCATTGGCCTTCCCAGACAGATCCCTGTACAGCCTGGCCGGGTTTTGAAGGCACAACACAGCTGCAGTGGGGTTTAAACTTAGCACTTAAGCCAAGTGTCCCCACCAATTCCTCTCTCCCAACGCTCTGAAGAAATGAAAATCTAACTGCCATGGTGTGGTCACATCATGAGGAAGACCATCAATTTGTCCAAAAAATCCACTGGCAGCACAAAAGAGGAAAACTTAGATGCTCACCCGGTCCATGCGGTTGTGGTGCCTGACCTCCAGCTGCTCCTTGGCCTTCTGGAAGCGAGCATGTTCGTTGTCATCAGCTGGGGTTTCAAAGTAGACATCCACATCATCCGTTGGCACTGCCAAGAGAGGGTGAGGATAAGCAGAGGTTCAGAAAACGGCGATTCTGGATTGCAAAGGACAGGTAGGGAAAGGAATCTCCAGGCCTGCATAATTAACAATCTGGCAGGCTGAGTTTACTGAACCGCCACCTACCAGGAGTCCATTTTGGTATTTTTAAGCTGCCAATTTACTGCACAACATCAGTTAGTTACATCATCCCCAAAACACAGCAATGCACTGCGGCAACCGGCACCTGCTCGGTCCTCATTTACTTCTCAGATGAGCATCATTCAGCTCCAGCAACAGAACGACTTGGATTGCAGAATAAAGAACTTGTTTTCTCTCTTCCCTTTCACATTGGCATTGGATAGTTTAAATGACATTTTGTGCATTAGCTGGTCGCTGACAAGCTGGCTCCAGACATCATTAAGATGATCAGGGAGCCTGACAATAAATCTGTGCAAGACACTACCCCATATTTTACACTTTCAGACCTACCTTCCCTACCAGAGGCACCACGCAGGACTAACAGGCAACGATATCAGACGAGACAGCAACAGGAGGAGGCTCAGTGGGAAAAAACTGACTCGTCCAATAAACCAGAGGGTTTGCATCTTTAAGATGCTCAAATCCGAAGGGAGGGGGGAGAAATAAAATTTCAGAACTGACAATTTCAAGCATCTGTAAAACCCCCTCCACGGTTCAGGAAACGCTGAGCAAAGTTTCTGTGCTGCAGTTTTAGAAGCTACGCATCCCAGAGCCCTTTCTGAAAGGACCTATGGACCACGTTGGATCCATACACTATTCCCAGCCTGCTCATGGAATTTCTGGACCAAGCCTGGACGCACAGAACTCTCTTTCCAGACCCAAATTCCTTTGTAACAGGACAAACTTTTGTCCAAAAAAGCTCCTGACATCCGCATCTTTTATTTCACCACTTCAGTTAGATCAGCCCAATCTAAAGCACTTGCATGAAGCTCATTTTGTAAATAGGATTATGGCTGTATAGTCAGACTGCCAAGCCCCAGATAACACAAAAAGCCTTTCAAAAGGCTTTAATGGTAGCTGAAGTGGAAGTGCTGGAGTTCAACAATAAGATTAATAAGGAGGTTAAAATGTTTTTGGTAGTTTTATCATCTGACATAAAAGCCAGTTGAAATTGGTGCCAAAACCCTCAAGCTCTCAAAAACACAGGGATTGAGTCATGATTCATATTTCAAACCGAGCTGAAAGTGGGAATCTGAATTCTCCAAGACTTTTCTGATTTTTTTCCCCAAAAGAAAATGCCTGCTACCAGAACAGCGAGTAGCAGCCTGCTCTTCAGGGTGCATGGGAAAAGCTAGTGCTTCCTTTCATATATTTGGAAAAAAAAAAGCCAGTTAGGCAAACAGGCAAGTTATGGGTTTTCACGAGAGGATAGAGACAGCCCCTGGTCCCGGCTACAGGTCTGGAAGGTGACAACTAAGCCCTCAGCAAGAGCTACAAGCCAACGGTGAGCACAGACAATGTATGCTGAGAAACTCTTTCCCCAGGAAAGTTCACCCTAAAGACCTCAAGAAGCAGACACAAGAGGAGAACTGCTGCAAAAAGACAGACAGAAGTGCTGCAGACACCAGAACCATAAGGATGAGCTACACACGGACCCTCTCTTGACCTGGGCAAGGAGGAGGAGACACCAAACGCCAGACAGACAAAGCCCAGCTGCAAAAAGGGCCAGTGGGAGGCAGGACTTACTCATATTTTTACACACAGCCATACAATACTCCTCTGACTCAAAATTGTTCCTGTTGCCTCCGCAGCCTCCATATATAAAGCGAATGCATTTTCTCTTGTTAGGGTCGAAGTACCAACGAGGCATCACAGCCCGGCAGGGCCCTGTCATGGCCTCCTGGGAGCAGACAGCTGTGTGGAGACGGGTTAGAAGGTGAGCTGGTGAGGAGCACAGGCCTTGCTGAGAGACTTACACAAAGCAGTTGGGGCTTTAGTTCTAACATCTGCTTCTGGGGCACTGGCCTCAGCATGGCTACTTCAACGACCAAAGGGCTTTCTGTCAGTTTTGGGGGGAGTTTTAAACATTTCAAGGCACCTACACAAGGTATTTTGAAGCAAAGGCACAGCATAGTCTACCCCAGCAGCTCTCAGCTGCAAAAGCAATTTCTCCTTAGCTAGAGGCTGAAACAAGGGTGTCCCAGTGGTAGAGCCTCCACCGTATAAAACCAACATGATGGAATGAAAACCCATTAGGGCTGCTTAAAGCATTCCAAGATGTCCTGTTCTGCTGCACTCTGCCTGGAGAGACACTTCACATCTTTAAGGTGAGGTATTAGAGCAAGGGAAAAGGCAGGCTAAGCAAAAGGAACACAATCTCAGCCGCTGGGTTTTTAAGTTTTGAAACATCAATACACTAAATATTAAAATTCCAGGTAGTCACGACATGTGGATTGCTTCACAATAAGCTGGCAGTGTAAGCAGTTGGGTTATTTTGAGACAAGAGCACAGATAAGGTGTGTAAGTCAGCAACCCTTTGTGAAAAAAAAAAAAAAAAGACTGCGTACCCCCAAAACGGACACCCCCAATCCCTGTTGTTTCACCCCTGTTTCAACACCTGCAGATCTGTAACAGCCCTGTACATGTGTGAGCTAAGCCTCATCTCGGCAAGTAAAATTATCTGCAGCATGCTGGCATTTTCCCAAAAAGATGCAAGAACTGCTGGCAATGATTCAGTGATCTGTAGCTAATTGAATTTCATTCCCTCTCCCCTCCTCCTTCCTCTGCAGACTCTTCTCCACAGAAGGTACAGGAGGCACTGCACACTCAGCAGATGCCCTCTGCAGTGGCAACCACCACTTCACAAAAGCTACCACAAGTATAGTATATATTACCACTGCAGTAAGAATATACTACCTTTGTAATAAAAGTGGGCCAATTGTGATTTTCTTTCATGAAAGAGAAGGGTTTGTGTAAAGGCTATTAAGGGAGCGCCAAGTATCTTCTTTACCCTTAAATGGCCATCTTTGTGCCACCTCTGCAGAGCATGGCCACCACTCCTAGCTTCCTTTTCACACCAAATCCAATGTAATCGCTCAAAATTTGGATTTTGAATTCTCAGTGTGCCCCAAACGCCTCCAAGATTTTTCACAATTAGCCTGTGGAGATACGTTTTCTGACTCGACACTGCACCTTCCTGGAGGTGCTCCTTCAACGTGCCAAACTCTGGGCTCTCTGCCAGCAGAACTGCTGTTTATCTGGAAACATATGGCCCATGCTCTAGAGAGTTAATTTCAACACTTGAAACATAAGCATCATCAGCTTTCCTCTGTTTGCTAACTTATCTGGCAAATAAGACTTCCGAGTGGTGTTGATTGACTTGATGGAAAACCCATCACCAACTGACAGCCAACTTGGATGCTCCTCTCAAGGAAGGAAGAGACCCCGTGGGCTCCCAACGTGTCTTACATTTCATATCGCTGCTGACTTCTTTTTCGGCAGCAGCCTTGTCGTTGCTAGGCTCTGTGGGAGTCTCTTCATTGTAATCATCAACTTTGTAGCTATCGTAATAGTAATCACGATCTTCCACCACATCCTCCTCCTCCTCTTTGCCTTCATCTTCTTCATCCTCCTCTTCCTCCACTGCTGTTCCCGTGAAGTCTTCCACGCCCGCCTCTGTGGGGAACTCACTGAAGGGATACAGTTCAGTTAGGGGGGGAAAGTCAAGGCTAATCACTTTTGCAGCCAACCTTTGATGTACCAGAATAACGATTTTCTTTTCATCTCTTCCAGAAACACAAGAGATGGGAAAAATAAATGTGCTAACTATTGCTCAGTCCCTCAATGGGACTTCCCTCATTATGGACACACTCGCTGTTAAGAGGCAGAGCTTCTCCGTGTCTCTGCCTTCCAGGGGTTTCCTTACATTTTCTCATTAGCTTCTTTTCAGTAAATGAATTCTACTGTATTTGGGGGAGGTACCTACTGTAGTAATCAGATTGCTTTTGACTAAGGATGAAGGGAGGAGGACTTTACAGCTCCTCCAGTAATTGCAAAGCATTTGTCCTTCTGCAAGGCTTTTTCAGGCTCAGGACACTCATTTGGGAAATTCAAATGCACAGAAGCTCCTCTCAATCCTCAGCAAAAAGGAGTCGCAGTGAACTATTCACACACAGAGCTGTTAACACCTAGGCCAGTGAGAACCCCTACCTTTTATAAACATCATAGTCTTCATCCTCATCTTCATCCTCTTCCTCTTTGGACAGAGCCTCATCCACGACCTTCGTCTGAGGACAACACACATACTCTGTTCCGTGGAACTGGTCCACTCCACAGGGCAGGAGCATTCCATAACTGTGCAGGATCATCCCTTCCGTCAGACAGGCCTGGAAGAGGAGCCCAGTTGTGTCACTTGAGCATCATGCTTTTGCTTCAGATAAAGCTAAATTTGCCTATCCTAGATCCCAAGAATGCTACCAATAGGGTAATTTTACACCCAAAAGATTATGGTAACATACGACCCAAGTCTGAACATCAAAGGAAAATGGATTTGAAACCTGTAGCTTAGAAAAAAGTCCCAGATTCAGAGCAGTGTGGTCCTTGCTGGTGTTACTGTGTCAAACATCCCCCAGCCCCTAAACCCCACCGATTCAGGAAAAATAATGAGACATTTTGTGCCAACTCGAGGGAGAGAGCACATGAAAGGAAGGGAACCGCTGTTTGCTTTTCTGGGCTGGCCATTTCATTACACTTTATCTATTAAACTTTACATTGGAGTAAGTGAATAATCGCTCAAATGGACTTTGTGTCAAGATTATTTTAACGTGCTGCGGATGAAAGTCAATCAGATAATTCAGGAAAAAGCTAAATGCAAACTGTGATTAGACATTATGTCTATATACCTCTCTTAAGCTAAGGAAATACATGGCTTTTGTGGAGCCCCAGAAAAGAATGAAATAAGAAAAGCTTTAGTATGTACATCAGAATCCTTTTGTGCTTTGCTTTGTTACAGCACGGATGTAAAATGAGCCAAATGTTTTTGGAAAAGTTCTCCAACTCAGCTGAAAGCAAATGATTTTTAAATTTCCTAGACATTAACAGCTATATCCTCAATTTAAATGGGATTCTTCTAGCACAGCTTTATTTAGATGGGGTTTTGTTCCCAGGATTTTAAATAAATAGGAAGTTTAACTGGTGCATCCTTAACCTCATCTTTACTAGCATCATCACAACCAATTGCTGTGTTGTTCTTTCTACAATTGCTGTTCCTACCAAATGGAAAACATGTACATCTCCTCATGATTTTGTTTTTATTACCCCCAGTTCAAATGGTCACACTGAGAATTTGCAACATTTTTTGCTAGTCAGATAAAAAAAACCAAACAAACACAAAAAACCCCACAGGCTAGATTTATTCTGAGAAGATAATCCATCTCTTATGTAAAACCTCCACTAATCAGTCACCACGAAACTCAGATTGTCCCCGAGCAAGCACTCCCCAGCCAAATCCCCAGCAGCAGCAGGTACATTAATGCAAAATGGGCAAGGAAAATAGGAAACATTCTACGAGCGCTCTGTAGCCTGGAAAAAACAGGATGAGCCATTGGTTAAAGGAATATCCTGGAGACTTTCACAATTCCTATCTCCAGCCTAGAATATGATCTTGGGCAAGCTACTTAGGACAGATTTTCATGAGTGAGAAATAACTCAGCTTTTTTAAGTCACTTGAGTACTTTTCAACTGGTTTTCATTGCTCTCTGCCTCAGTCCATAGACTGCAACGTGGGATATAGCACCCTTCTGAGATAAAAAGCTGTTATGCTCCAAAACTACAGGCATCCAAGTGGATCCAGAATAAATATTCCTGCCCCCACTGCTCAATGTACCTCTTTTGCCACAGTGTGCCAGTGCTGATGGCTCTCACACACGTCCATCCGCTCCTTGTGGAAGAACCGGCACTTCTCTGGGACCAGCAGGACATCGCTGACGAACTCACCCACTGAAAAACAAGAACCATCCACAGGTCACACATCTCCAACTTCCAACACAAAACTAAGCCAATACCAGAACTCTCCCAAAGCACATTGCATTGCCTTAAAGGTTTGGTATATTCTTTAGAGGTCAGATCAGCAGCTATCACTGCAAATTCACAGAAAAAGAGAGTTTCCAAGGTAACAAAAGGACTATTTTGGACTATTTAAGGACTATTAAATGTCATGGAACAGACAGGATTGACTGAAGAGGTTCCACACAAATCTCTGAAAAGATGGAAGTTTTCAAACCACTTTATCACCAATTTCTAACCGAGCTGCATGATCCCAAAGCTGTCTGGTGCTGTAAGAGCCCGGACATTTCTCTGTGCCACGAGTGTTATCTATGTTTTCAGTATCTGGATATCTGACGAAGTCTTGTTTGGTTTTGTTTTGTTTTAAACAGTTTCCAGCTGGTTTAATTCTAAATCAACTGCAGCACATGCCCCGACTGGGACAGTCCTAACCAAAATAACAGAGGGCTAGAAAAATGAAAACTATACAGCCCAAAAACCAGAGTAGAACCAGAGTCAGCAAATATGCTGCATTCCAGCACGTAGATAACCACCACCTCACCAGCATGATGAAGGTTTGGCACAATCTTAAAACTAGGCTTTTGATTTTGAGGAAGGCAGGAGGCAGAGTGAGACACAATTGGATTTAAAACCCATTTTGCCTTAATTTCCACCGTAACTCAGTTTGGTACCAACACCCATCAAATAAGTATCAGAACTCACAAGCATTACTCTGTTCTTAGCCCAAAAGTCTTAACAAACACTGCTGCTGGAATCCAAAACGGGGAAATTTCTCAAAGTTGAGATTTTTCTGTCTTTCCTGCAGGTTTAAATGCCCCCACCGAATCAATTAAAATTAAGGAGCCATCTAGATACTCTGAGAAGAGCAGGAAAAGATCTTCAGGTCAAGTGTTTCAAAGCAATATACCTTGCACGCCTGACTGAGAGCGCTACGAATCCGTTGTTAAAATTGGAGAAAAGTTCTTCAAGTCAAATGCTTTTTCACACAGAGTCTCCAGGGAGCAGAATCATTCGTCCAAACAACCATCAACATTATGATTTCAACATAAATGTTATTATTTTGCATGACTAATTCTTTTGCAGCCCCTCAGTACTGGTACTAAAGGTTCATGGACACTTCTCCTATGCACTAATCAAGTTTAGGGACAGATTATCTGATGACAACTGCAAGGTAATGATATCAACTATCATTGTCATCTCTTTTAAATAAGTTAGATATTAGACTAATAGATGTAATAAAGAAGTGGTATTTTCTCCATCCTCCTCACTCCAAACAGGCCAGTTACAATTAGAATTAATAATCCTTCCTTCTTCTGTCTCACTAGAGGTTAATTAACAAGTTTCTGATAAGAAAGCTAAAACAAAGCAAACTACAAAATTAAGAGACTGTGGTTCTTGCAGAAGACTCAAACTGAGCAAATACAGTAATCAGCAACAAATAACAGCCTTTAAACTGCTTCTTTGAAAACCACTGAATCCTAGCACCTTTGGAGAAGACACAGGGGAATTTCTCTAAGTTTACCTGGAAACTGGAAAACACTTACACACCGTGCATTCCCCAAACACACCCACTGCTATCAAAAAAGAAAAAAAAATAATCCCTTTTCAGATCAGAGAGGGTGTAAGAGATGTTTCCATGCCACCTACCCACCGAGCCAGAACTCTTCACACCTCCCCATGACCCATCACCCTATTGTCACCGTGATTTTACAGTATGGTGAGAGTGTTAATAGGTTCCCCTCTTCACCTTTGAAATACAAGAGCCTTCATCGTGGGGGGAGGCAAAAGATGAAACACAAATAACAGGATTCTACCTCAAGACATTAATGCATTAATGCGCATTAATGTAGCAAGGAAGGCACAAGCAGGAATGGGAACAAAAAACCCCATAGTTTCACAATAATAAAGAAGTCATCACACCCCAGAGAAACACAGAATCCATTTACAACAATTTCTGGACTCTAAAGACAACAAAAAGGTATTTTATGCACACATGGATTACTGACTTGCAACTTGGACCCAAAAACCAAAGCTGCCTTGAAAGATGGGCCCAAGAAGTCACCAATTAAAAACTTTTAACAGATAGTTTAATGTTTATCAAATTTTAGGGTAGTGTCACTAAAATCAGCTTATTTTTCAGCTGGAGAATAGGCTTGGGGGAGGATTATTTCTGAAAGAGATGACTCTTTATAAAGCCAGAGATCTTGCTTTCATCCTTCTTTCCCTTAGAAGCTCTCAGTATCATCAGCTGGGTTGGGTTGCTGCTCAAACATGAATTTCCACATCCATAGGAAGATGCATCTTTCTTCCGGGATGTATCTGCAGCAAATTTCACTTCTTATGAAGTGTTTTATGATCGTGGAGGGTATTACATACAGAAAACACTACCCATTGAGTCCTGCAGATTTCTTATGTTCTCCTGTGTCCAAACACATGCTAACCTGAGATATGGATATCAATGCTGAAAACTCGTCACCACTGAATGCTCCCAGCAATCACGACTCTCCAAAATGGCACAGGACTTCTTCAAAAACCAGTCTTTTCCAGTGGATAACTGCAAAGAGGTTCAGCCAGCTGAGACTAAGCTGACTACTAAGAACACACGTGGAGCAGCACAGCATCAACACATCCTACAGGTCAAAAGCCACAAGGTAAACAAGCCAAACACATTGCCTGACTCAAGTGGGTGGATAAATTCACAAAATCCATCATGGTTTATCTCCTATTCTTTCCCAGTTCAAAGGGGGGACATGAGATACAGCTGCAAGAAGCAGGGCCTCTTTGAAACAGCAAAGTTTAAATATAGTCATTGAAACAGAATAGAGATCTCTTGCCAAGACCAAAGCAGGAAGCCTGAACACACTGAGCATTTAAGTCTCCAAGGCAACAAAATATTAAAGCTCCACAAAAATAGGATCAGAGCATTAAATCCCAATGTCTTTCTGATACTCAGATACAATAGCCTTCAGGTTTTTAGTGCAGTTGCAGAGAGAATGAGGATTTCTTTTTCACGCCAGGCCCCATTATTCCACCACAGCTGTTATCAAGCTGTCGATCTGCTCGAGGAAGGCAGAGTTCCATCTTGTGGAAATAAAAACTTTTCAGTGGAAGCTGGATGTGGAAATGGCAACTTGATACCAGAGAAGCCTCATAAGCTCACGTCCCTCTCCCTGTACAAAGCCAGGAGGAGATTCTTTGCTCCTCCCACACGAATGTACAAATACTCACCCAGGCACTTGTAGGGTATGACGATATGAGTGTGGTCCTTGCACTGTTTCTTCCCTTTCTTGCACCAGCCATCGATGCTGACGGGTTGATTGGCTTCCACAACGTTTGTGATCTGAAGGTCTGGATACATCTGTTTAAGGAGATACAGAGATAGGTTTTCTCTCCAGAAAGGACAAAGAATGCGTGAAGTGGCTCTGAACCAGGAGTAGCGAGGCTGATTCTCTACACAACGAGTTCAAATTTGCACATGGACACACACATTCTCTTCTGGATCAAGCTTACAGCAGCTGAAGACATAAAAAAGGCCCCAGCTGTTTGTCACACAGGGCTTGAGAAATGGAACATGTCATCACTGCTTTCTGGCAGGAGAAAACCAGGTCAGGGGCAAGAGCCCTCATCGGGTTCCATTCTGTCTGGTGTGGCATGATGTCCTCCAGAAGAGGGCAATCACCAACAATTAGGGTTTAATAACACCTACAGACTCTCTCTTCCCTCATCAAGCCAATATGCACCTACACCCTCAGGTTTCCTTGTGCCCCATTAATGATGGATTAATATGACCCCTCCGTCCTGAGTTCTCAAGTCCAGACACTGACTTATATTTAGGCTTCTGCTACGTGAACCAAATGTAGCCCCAGTTACATCAGCCTCGTAAAAAAGTTTTAAACATTTTCCAGTCCAGACATGGTGTGCTCTATCATTTTCCCATTAAAAAAAAAGAAAACATTCCTTGCAGTATTTTACATGCCAGTCACCTCAAAGGAGCAATTAAAGACACTTATCAAGGCCAATACGCTACAGCGTATCTGGAGCACGCTGAAAGGAGATTAAGTTTTTTTTACAATGAAGCATGAGGAGCCTAAAAACACCCTCAACCTTTTGATAAAAATAATTCAATCCCAGAGCATCCTTCCTGCTCTTCCTGGACAGTAACATGGCAAGACAGTTCAGGGAACCAACTCATCCTCAGTCTCCTGCAGGGTTCGTTTGCTACAGACTGGCTAAATTGGAACCCGGTTCCTTAGCAGCAGTGAAAAATGAGGATTGCACAGAAAAACTCACCTCCTGGCAGTACTGCAGAATCTGTTCCTTTCTTCCAAAGCAGCTCTTGGTCCCAGAAGTGTCAGGTTCCCATTTCCCAGTCTGGATATTCACATGCATATTGAGCTTCCCACAGAACATGGCAATTTGAGGCTCTGCCACCGCAAACCCTGTCCCAGCATTGGCTGCGAGTGCCTGCGAAGACAAAGAAAAACAAAAGATGTTGATTGCATTTTCTGATGGGAAAGCAGAACAGCTCAAAGAATCAGAAACCAACCCTCTGGCATCTTCTCAGAGAGCTCCTGCTTAATCCAGGAGATCGGCGGAGCCTCGCAAACTGTTTCATAACAATATTCCTTACAGCTGGTGAGCCCCACACCAGGTTTTCACCAACAAGCTGTTTGTTTTTCCAAACTCTGGTTTTATTATTGCAACAACTGTTCACCAAAACCAAGAGTAATTCACACGTAAAGGTTGCACCCACAAAGGTTAAAATAAAGATTCTGAAAAACTTCACACTGGCATTTGATGATAAATAATTACTAATAATTATGGGGAGAAACACCTCTGGGAGGTTACACACAGGACAGGTATTGCTACTGCTAAATTGCTTCCCACTGCGAGAATCCTGCTCAGAGTCTCAAGCCATGTGGTTCTCTCAAAATCTTTAAATATTTGGGATAGAAACACCCAAGCTTCTTGTTCAAACGTACAAATAAAGATGATTTCTGCTGAATCAGAAAAACATAGCTGTTGCTACCAGCTCCTCAAAGCCTGTTGTCTCTCACTCCTGATGTCTATTCCGTGCACTTCCCACCCTGCACCAACAGACAAAAACCTGACAACCCAGCCCCACACGAGGGTCAAACTCCAGACTGATCAATGAAAACAAGGTCAGGATCCCTTTCTGAAATCTTGCTGGCTGACCAAAAGAAGAAAAAAGGGATTAAATTAAATTGCAGAGTTGGGGATTTTGCTGAAAAGACTGAGTGGACGCCGGGAGCTGACCATCCATCCTCTCCCTACGTAACTATGAGCTGTTGTGAAAGGAAAAAGTAAAAGAAAAGAAAAGGTATGAAGCAAAAACCAGATGAACGCCTAAATGGAAAGCTCTTTAAGGTGTTTAGGGGGATGAAATCCATTTCAACTGCTTCAGACAAGGCAGATTAGAAACAGCAATACACAGAGGCTCCAGGGCACCCTTGCCCCCCCTAAGCTGCTTTTTTCCAGGCGGGCAGTGCTGCCCAGGCCACCAGTCCTGCCTTGTATTTAACTTTTCCTGCATCAAAAATACATCCATTACTGGGGGCACTATTCATTCCCTACTGCCTGCAGATCCCCGTCAACTTAGATCAATACGTGTCTGCTTAAAGCAAAAAAAGGAGCCAAGAGAAGAATTCAACTGGACAACCCCAGCGTACAGCTCCTAGTTGCTGGATATTAGGGAAAAAATTAACTCCATTATAACTAGCTCATTTCTCCCCCTCCCCGTTTACACACAGAATCACTGCCTGGAGATAAGACATTTCAACACTTAGAGAGCCAAGGACTGTTTCGTGCTGAACACACTCCTAGTGCTTGGGGGCTGAGGCCAACTTGAGACACAAAAGCATAAATTCACTTCTTACACTTCAGAAAACCTATTTCTAATTTTTCAGAATCATTCAACTGCACGTCACTTCAGAGAAACAGTTTTACACAAGTGGCTTCAATTTCATCTAACCTTTTCACCCAACAGACACACACGAGAGCAAGTTTTAGCACAGGTCACGAATAATGAAATATTGAAATGTGTAACATACATTGAAATATGTAACAGACACTGGTATGGATGTCCCTGTCACAAAAATGCTTCCAAGTTCATATATACTTTCCAGATTAGGGTAAGTACAGTTGTTGTAGCCTCTGTCTTAATGGAGAGAAGACAGTTTCAGACTTCAGCTATAGGAAGAGTTCAGATGAATAGACTGAGGCTGGGTAATGGGGTGTAAACAAATAACTTTTTTCTTTCATAAATCAAACCATTTATAAACACGTGCTTCTACCAAGTGCCAACTGATACCATTCAGGAAAACCCAGGCTCTTCCACCACCTTCCTCCCTGCCATAGTGAAGGAAAAGGCAAAGGCAGAATGATCCTTCATAACTCCATAAACACACAAAAACTTTGCAAGAGGGTCTTTTTCTCTTTCTCTCTCTCTCTCTCCAAACAAACACCACTTTGGTACCAACAACTGCTCTCCAGAGAGCACAAGACTCAACCTGTGGAAGGAAACAATCCACAGCACAGGTCTGGTTTATGACAACGCTACAGATACATCCAAGGTTCAAGCTGGACTCTGAAAAGAACAAAAAGAAATGCAAGATCCAAGTATGCACAAGGCATTCACCCTTGTAGGAAGAATTTAGTGCATCAAAAGAGAATATAACGTACATGTTCTGAGCGGTTTGGAGAGCGTTAGCACTGCCCAGGCTGGAAATTTGTTTTCTTCAAAGCAAATCTAACAAGAATGCAGGAAAACAAGGTAAGTGCACGAGCAGGAGAGGTGCAGGCTCCATCCTGAGAGGCAGAAACATCCCTAAGTAATCCATTCACAGCAGCTCTTGCATGAGCAAAACTCCTGTTCAAACACATACCAACCTCCTGAAGTCATCACCACCCCCTATTTACATCCTGATGTGAGCTCCTGTTTATTTTTGCCCTCTCCCCGGCCTGACACCTCACTCCTGTGGCCGAGGTATCCTTCCTCCTCCATGGATTGCTCAAATAGTTTGCATATCAGTCGAGGGCCGTTGCCGTAGCTACCAGAACATGCTAAGCCCCAATTCGCAGCTGAACAAACGAGACTAATTACTTGCTTGATTTCATCACTTTTAATCAAATGGGGAAAAAAAAAAACCCAACCAAACCAAAACAAAAATCTTTTCTCGAATTGCACTGTTGAGTGAGTTAATGAGCTTTGATATACACAAGTTGAATCTTTGACCCCGTGGCCTGCAAGATAAAGGGTTTGAGTAATGGGCTTCCATTTTTCACCACTGACAATCTACAAACCCATCAGTTCTTTAATTTAGCTTTTTAATGTCATTTTACCTGTAGTGAGAGAATACAGCCCAGAGAGCCTCACCCGTACCAACGGAAGCCACACCTTTAACACTGCCATTTAAGCTGGAAAAAAAAAAGTCACCCACAAGAGCTTTTTGGGACAAAGTTGCTCCCCACAATTACATTTAGTGTATCAAAAATAAAAGATCAGTCAGGCGGGTGATACCTGAGGTTATCGAGTCTACAGTCAAGTATCATTTTGGGTTGGGGAACACGTAAACCAGCACAAAGCTTGGAGAAAGTCACGTCCTTCATTAAGCTCTTCATTACTTCAGAGAATTCCCCCACTCCACATAGCAGAGGGATGAACAAACAGCACACTTTTTCTTTGGGAATTTCCCAGCCATAAATGGAAGCAGCCGCCTCTTTTAGTGCTGAGAAACAACTATTCAATCTCTTAAATGAGCAGGCTGAGAGCTGGGGAGGAGCAACATGCACAAAAACAGGAGAGAGTTCATCCAGTTGTGTACATCCTCAGTGACCATTATTTTACAAGCTATTATCCTATTACTATATACCCATAATACAACAGCAAGATGAATGTTATTTGGGAAAAGACTGTTACATAAACCGTTAATTTCCTCACCGGCACTTGCATTTACAAGATGTTTCATGATAAATTCCCCTCTGCCTTTTGGTATAATTCTGTAACCCAGTTTGCTTTCCAAGACCAAAGAAGTATTTGATTCCATAAACACATAAATCTCTGGTCAGTTAATGTCAGTTACATTCCTCACCCTGTCATGCTCTGCCTGATTTATGGTCCCAGAACACTGGAATTCAAACCTCTAAATCTTTTTCTTTGCTGATGGAAGTGTCTCTCCCCAAGTATCCAGTTTTTTATTAACTACTGTCCTCTTCAGAGGGTTTGATCCATGAGCTTTACCCATCCAGATGCCTGGGCTCTATACTCTGAAAACAAGTATTCTATAGATCCCTGCACCTGAAAGGAGGGATGCAAGGTTAGAGAGATTAAGAACAACATACTTCAGGGAGGATTTTTTGTGATTTTAAATAATTTCTGCTCTCTAGTGTTCCTCTACTTCAATGCTGGGAATAACAATGTACAGGAATTCCCATCAACATATGTAAAATAAGGAATGTTTCCCATCTACTCCTGGAATGCAGGCATCACGTTGCAGGTCAGGTTCAAAAAGGCATAAACATGGAAAACACACCCATTTTCCTTGCCCTCTATTTCTAGGCTCTGTTAAACCTCATCTCAACAGAGCTGATTGAGCACTGAGCTCCCCATGGAACACTGTTCAGGAAAGCCTGGCACTGCTGGGGACGTCAGGATAGAAGGGTGATTACTCTTTTGTGAGTTGTTGTTCTTATTCATTATGTTTCCTAGAAATGAATTCCCAAGAGCTTTCCTTTATAGCACAAAGCAAAACGTCAAATTTAACTACATTCTGTATTTTCCACGAGGTCAAACACTGCAGTGACCTTGTCCATCTGATCAGATTAGCCGGAATATGAGTCTTTATTCTGGCAAAATCAGAACAGACAGGAGCTTAGAAGGAAATCTATGATTCCCTTTTCATTTCTGCTAAAGAAAATCTAGAAAATCAGAGTCTCTCATATCTGGACATATACAGTGCCTGTTGCACAAGCAGGACAAGAGAGGTTGGTCCTGGTTCCAGAGCAGAAGAGCTGCAAGGCTTGAGGAATATCAAGAGCCTGGTAGGAAAACTCAATACGTGAGACCTGCCTGGATAAAACCACAGAAGGTTAAGTTGCTTTTAAAACTGAAACTCCAGAACTCCAGCCTCTAGAATTTATAAGCTGCTGAAAAAAAAAAAAACCAAAACAGCAAACCTTGAATTGTGAATCCCATTGCCTCGGTGGCCAGAGAACACAGATTTATAGCTGCTGAGGGCATTCGCTGCCTCTAAAGAAAATCCTTTTGCAGGATTTGGCTGCAGGTCGGGTCAGATTCCCTGCTCTGAAGAGTTACAAATATTCCACAACTATTTGCTGCTACACTGACAAAAAATGCCAGGCAGTACTTTGAAAGATGACTCGCGCTGTTTGTTTTTAATTAAGTCCCACGAAAGTAATACTGTTTATTAAATCAGAATGCACATGAACCTCAACCTGAGGGACTCCAGAACACGTTGTTCAGCACAGTCCCTATCCAGATAAATCCTGCTTCCCACCTTTACTTAATTAAAGAAAAAAAAAAAAAAGTAGAGGGGGAAAAAAAAAAAAGTAAGTAGCTTTTCTGGACTTTTTATAAAAAATATAAATTTCCTATTCTATCTGGAGCACAACACTGAAACTCTTCCTTTGTCAGTGTAATACCCAGATATGGAGGATATAAATTGAAGTCTTTCAAGACCACTGAGGAATTCCAACAGTTCTTTTGATACAAAAATGAGCCCTGTTGCCTTATCAGCTTCCTATGAGCATAACCCTCGACGGCTGCTGCTTTTAAACGTGTGAATATTGTAACTTTTCACCCTTTTCTTGGCAGACAAATCAGTACACTCATTTGTGCAGGGATTTGAGTGCTTCAAGCCCAGCTGCAGACCCTGCGTTACTGCTGCCCGCCCAGCTGAAGTTCACAGATGTTTCTCCTTCCATAAGGAGAGGCCAACCCTTGGCAAAATTAAAATAAAAAAAATCAAGACTGGGAAACTTTTGGAAGAAGAACAGCTGGGCTGGCACTGTAAAGCTGGCTCTGGACGTGCCACACAGCCCTTAAATCTAACATTTGTCACCGTGAATCTCACCTGTGAATTAATGGTTTATGGCAAGTTAGTATTCAGGAAACCACCACTTCAATTAAAAAGTGAGGGGAGTTGGCAGAGGGACTTTACACATGAGAACTTCTGAGCAGAACACTTAAAAATTCCCCTGGTTTGGGATTTATAACTTGTAAACACAAGAGCAGAACTTTCAATTTGTGCTTCAAATTGTGTTTCACGCTTTGTTTTCCTTCGTTTCTCTTCCTGCTTTTATTCAGCAGATAGGTGGCTTGAACCCAGGATGGCTAATGAATCCCTGACACAGCAGGCAGTAAATCTACAGACTAGCAGCTCATCCTAGCTTTATTGCTTTATTTTTTTTTTTTTTTTAAATTGCTGATAATTACAATAATGCACATGGGCAGAGGTCCAAGACAGGAAAGAATTATTGTCTGCAGGCAGATCTGGTGTGAGCTGATAATGCCAGCCTGTGTTTGCTTTTGAATTTAAATGGCAGAAATCTCAGTAAAGCAGTCTTTGGCTTACTTTTAACTTGCTGGAAGGGGTGGAGCTCTCATCTGCTCGTCCTTTATTGACTTTTGTGGTAGAGTCTTCTGCACCAGCAGAGAACTGGAAACCAAATGCAGGAGCTGCAGTCCCAGCCCGGGTGCAGTTTATATTTAGATGGCTGCTGTTTATGGCTCACATGCAGCCTCCAATGCTTGGCAAGTGCAGCCACAATAATCCAGGCACTTTCATAACAAAGAGCAAAACAGAGCTCAAGCCTGAAGCATTTTTTAGTGTTTTTTCACTTTTCCTCTGCCTTTTCACAGAGAAAAAGGGAGATTTCCAACTACCTGTGCCTCACGGGCAGCCCTTTTTGCCCTTGGAATTTGCACTACCGAGGTAGTAGATTATTTCCCCCTCCTCCTCTGGTTTATCATGCTCCATAAACCAAGCCTCCATGAGTCATTGGGCAGATAATCTGCCTGTCAGAGGTTTGCACTGGGGAAATGCCACATTCAGAGAGGGAGAACAATGCTGCAGGCAGCCCTGGTGCGAAATCGAATTCGGAAAAGCCAGGATTCAGCACAGCCTTGGCTTCCTGAAGTTGTTTGTGGAAGGAGGTTGCCTTTGGCATCCTCTTCTCTACCCCGGGAGAGACAAAGTTCAGAACAACTCAGTTGGAACATTCCCTGAACAAATGTTACCCTACCCAGAAGGGCGTCCTCTAAAAAAGATTAATTAATAGGCCTCAAGCTTTCAAAACTAAACCTTGTGTGCAATGGGGCTGGAACAGCTGACCACAACAGCTACCTTAAAAATAGATGGCCAAGAGAAGAGGTAGGCAGTGCTATGATGCCATGAATAAGCTTTACACAGTGCACAGGCAGGTCTAAATGTGCTTTATCAGTCCTCCACCCTCACAAGGACATCAGGAACAATTTTCAAACGTCTCTACTTATGGGCACTTCTTTCCCCTTTTCAGCAAAACCCAGCACCAGGGCTATTTACAGTACCTTTTTTTTTTACAGAGCCATTCATATTGCAGCACGTGGGGACTAGACCTATTAATTACTGGGCTAAACGAAGGCACAAAGTCGAGTGACTTGCCTTAAGGTCACCCGTCTGTGGGCTCAGCCCCGTTTAATCCTCAACCCCTCACGGCTCCGACCTGTGTCATCGTTCTGTCTTGCACAGCAAGACTAATTACTGCTTTCCCACATGAATAATTTGGGCATCTGAACCACAGAAGAGCAAGATGTCTCGTTAGCCAGCCGGCGAGCAAAAACTTCAGTGCAACAGAGGGAGATTTTGCCTTCCAGAGAATAATGGGGATCCAAAACACCGATAGGATTTGATAGTGTTTCACTCCGCTTCGGAAAAATGATGCCTCTCCTTTCAGATCTCCTTAACTTTCATTACTGAGCTGACTGTTAATATGAACTATTGTTGTTCCTGGCACAAAGGCTTCACTGACACCAGCACGGGGACAGGGGAGTGCTGAGATATATATTTTGGAAGTAACTTCTCCCCATGGTTCAGCAGGGACTCCTTTCCTTCTTCAGGCACTACATAAGAGTGAGTGAATATAAGCCCTGTGGTTACCAGGATACTGAGATTCCATAATACACAGGAAAAGTACATTTACAAAACCTTTCATCACTTCGAAGCAATGTGTTGAAGCAAAAATAACTTCTGGATTAAAACTCATCACAACACACACACAAACTGGTCCACGTGCTTTCCTACTGGATGGAACTGGTAGGGAGGAGACCAAGAGGACAATTTATTAACACCAGGCAGGCAAAAAACCAAACCTTTATAATTGATTCAAAGTGAGTTAGCACGCCGGGGGGGGTGGGGGGTGTGTGTGGAACAGAACCAAACCACACCAAAAAACCTCCCCCCAAACCAGCATGAGTACGTGTTGTAGAGATCTAACTGGGAGCCCACTGCAGAACCTGTGGTTTCTCAGTCTAACCATGCATCTAACCACTTCAAGGACTGGAGATAAAAATGTGTTTTTATCTAACACAAAACAAGCAGGAAATTGAAGGGCATATTGTAACAGAGCATCAAGAATTTGAAGTGGCAAGGAAAAATACTTGGGGGAAAAAAAAAAAAAGGCAAGATAAAGTAAAGATAACAAGCAGGAATGCAGTTTGCTATGTGGTTTGGTTTTGGTTTCAACCATTTGTGAGCTCAAGCATCCTCCCCTTTATAGCTGTTGTATCACAGAGCAGGTATTTATCTGTGTGCACAGATTGCAGTTGGTTTGGAAGAGGATAAAATACTCGTTTGGTATCTGCAGTCCTGCAATTAGGCTACACGCAAACTTGCCTATAGCACACAGGAATAATTCAACAGGCATTGCTCTAACCCCACTGATGGCTTTCCACTCCCAAATTCACAATTTTCAGGGAAAAAAACCCACCCCAATACTGCCCTCCAAACAGCCCAGATGAAACTTCAAATCCGGAAGAGGAAACCTTGAGGTTTTTTTGAAGTCCTGGCTTTCCAAACCATGCTAACGACCTTCCTTTGAAAATAGGAAACCCACAGCTAAAATACTGGGCTGCTTTTATCTTGGCTGCTGCTCCCAGAGCTTTGGATCAGACCAAAATTAACAAATTACCCAAAAAATCATTCAACGGCCTTGCTATTTTCGGCATCCAAACCGAGGAGATGTTTATCCTTAAAACTTTTAAAGTTCTGTCAAAAGCACAGGTTACTTGTGTGAAAACAGTCAGCAGTTAGTAGTAGAGAAAGGATAACTTAACTCTAACTCTTATTAAATATATTTAGGAAATAATTCAAATTAGGATTTCAAAGCAAAAACATCTCCCCACGCACCTGCCCACACACCACCTTCTGTTATTTATTCTGAGAACTGCTTATGGCTTGTTGTGGAGCATCTTTCAGGCAGCATCTTATATCATGGCTAGTGCACAAAACAGTATCTTTTAAAAACCTTTCATGTCTAGAGGTGCAGAAATCAGTGCTTTAAAGAAATCTTTGTATGTGCTGTTTAAAGATTCACATACTGATACTGTAATTTATTCAGCTACAGTAAATTATTTTTCTTAAATAGAAAAAGCATCACCCTAAGAAAGTTTACTTTTCAGTTAGGTGCTCCTTAGGAAAAGTTCCCAGCTTTTATGGCTAAAAAAATAAATGCAAAAGAATTAACTTAGCAAAACCATCTCAAATTCACACCAAAAAAAAAAAAAAAAGGCCTTTCATTTTCCTGACTGCAGCTATGTTGGATCCCAGTAATCAGCAATAAAACTGAAGAAAGGCTGCCTGCCCCCTTCCACTACAGCTGAGAATCTGGAGGTGAGTACACAAGCAAGAGGAGGACAAATAACGACAAGCACTTCTTGCTCAAGCAGCAAAGAGGCTGAAGATGGCTCCGAGAAACATTTCTTAGGTCCAAGAACCAGATGACAAAAGCCTTGTTTATTTTTAAGCTTGTCACTCAAGAGCCAAACATCTCCTGGAAGGATCCCGGTACCATTAGCAGCTCAAATCTCACAACTTCCATTCTTCTTCCAAGACAGAGGATAAAAGGTGACTTCTCTCCATCCCTAGAGCTCACACACCCCAAGTGACACAAGAGACGTGTCAAATGACAAAGAGCCTTTTGAAGTACCCCCAAAGTTTTGTCAGCAGCAGGGTCGCAGAAAGGAAAGAAAGGACCTCAGTAATAGCTTAATGGATTTCATTTTTTTTCACTCTTTAAAAGCAATCCTGACTAATTCAGTAACATTTTATTTCTGAAGCATTAATTTATCAGCTGGGGTTTAATAGTCACAGCGTCGTATCGTAGTCAGGCTGGCACACCGAAACTCTAATGGATGTATTAAACAGGTCCTTTAAGAGAAGCAACTTAGAATAACTGCTTAATGCTATTAAAAAATTAAGTGGTAATTTATAGCACAGACTAAAGCTGGCTGGGTTGAGATCCCCTTTACTGATTTTGCTGATCTAGAAAGTAAAACTAGTTCAAGAGAAGGGAGTCTAGAACCTCTAATTAGAGGTTCTAGAACCTCTAATATTTCAGGGCTATCACTGGCTTGGCACGTTGCACAACCACATCTGATTTTCTTAAGTTGAATCTTCCAGCTCTTCAGTCTATTGAGCTGTATCAGATCCTGCACCACC
>BJBW01019223.1:0-10332 GCA_004320125.1 Scolopax mira | reverse complement strand
GGTCCTGCATTGGCAGGGGAGTTGGACTAGATGATCTCTCTGGTCCCTTCCAACTCCAAAAAATTCAGTGAAATTCAGTGAAAATTCAGTGAAATTCAGTGAAACATATCGTCTTGGAATTGTTAAGCTTGTCTTCTTTCCCCAGCATAACTCTCAGGGAAACCCTATAAGTAAAACTGAACCTGAGACTGTACTTTTCATCCCACACCCCATCCTACCTTCATATCTGTTGGGTTTTTTTTGTTTGGTTATTTTTTGTTGTTATTTTTTTTTTTATAAAGCCAAATTCAAAATATATTTTCTAGGCTAGAATACCTGTATTAGTCAAATTATACAACACAGTTATTATGGCAATATTTATTAGCTGATTTTTACCTATAATTCTCATAATTATTATTCAGTCTTTGCTACACCAAATGTACAGAAGAAATATGGCATGTTTGATTGAATCTATGAGCTTCAGAATATGGTTGTCCTAATGAAACTGAGCAATAACTAAATAAGAACGGGCTGAGCCATGTTTGTAAATGTACAGAGCAGAGATTTATGATTCCCACAAACATTGCAGATCACTGAAATAGCATAGACAAATATCAAAATGTCATACTATCAGCATTTGAGATGTCAAGCCAGAAGAGTATAAAAATATGAAAACTGTAATGTACTTTAGGGGTCAAGATATGTTTCAGAAAACCAGAGGAAAAATCCATACAGACAGTTGCTTTCCAAATCCAAACACTGTTACAGGAGTAACATCTTATTGTTAGGAAAACTGTTCTACCTTATGGCTTGTTACATTCACAAGCTTGAGTTGAGCAAATCTGACTACTTCCAGTGAACATCTAAGAAGACAAAACATGTGCATGTCATTGATACTCATATGAATGACTTAATTGATACAAATAACCTGTGCTTTAAATAAATAACTTGTGCTTTAAAAAAAAAAAATCAAAAACCTCATTACAAAGTTATGAGACCTTATTTATGGTATGAGTTACAAAAAACTATTTCTTTTCCTTCTTCTAAAAGATTTAACTGATCACACATCTTCAGATTTTCCATTGCCTGTCATCCCACAGCTTGTCATGAGCAAGCCTTATATCCCCCCTCGCCTGCTCCTCCAAGTGTAGTTTAAAGCTTTGTCAATGAGCCTCACTAGCTTGTGAGCAAAAACCCTCTTCAGCCTTTGAAAAGAGTTAATCCCATCTGATGTAAGTAAGCAAAAGGTTGAACAGAAACCTCATTCCCACTTTGAATTATCTTCTGATCCTGTAAAGAGGCAAGAAAAGTTAATGGAATACTTAGCCCTGTCATTAAAATTTGGTCTTGAGATATTTCAGAAGTATAAACACTCTTCTTTTTGTAGGCAAAATTAAAACACACAGGTTCTCAGTTTTTGAAGAGCATGCAAACAGAATTTTGTAAATTAACCATTTTATCCTCTCAAATTTTGGTGCTTGTGTTAAAATTTCTCAGGGGGCTTATCATTGACTATGTGCAGTTAATAGAGAGGTTGAAGAGTGGTCATAAATCCTAAAATATCAATTACCTTTATCATTCAATAAATCCTTGCAACACAGGAACTGAAGGAATCAAAGATTTCTATGGAAGAAAAGTATATGGAAGAGAGTCTTTTGTGATGCATACAGAACTGATGAGGTGACTTTCATATTGGTATTTCCTAATTCTTATGATCTTACCTTTACAATACAATATTCTAATGCCATTGGTATAACTGAACTATTATTAATGTTATGCAAATAGGCAAAGCAAGACAAGTTGTGTACAGAAACTATATGACAGTATTAATGGTTTATTAATAGTAGTATATCATTTTATTATAGTAGTGCAAGGAATATCAGCTAGGCTCAAATTTCTTCCATCTGAAAAATCTAATTATGAAGTTTCTGCTCCAAGAATGAACCTGTCTTCCAAGGCAAATGAAATTAAAAAAAATGTTCTTTCAAAGACATACCAAAATCTGCCTAAAGCCGTTTAAAGAAACATCATTGTTTGGCAAATGATCTGCCATGAGACTGCCCAGTAGAAACCTCAACTCTGTCAGGACATCAGCTTATTTGAAAGCTGAATACCCATGAGTCTTATATATTCTTCTAGGTATTTTTGCAATGTATAAACATTTTTTCTTGCATTAAATAGTTTTTTGATGTGAGCCTATTTTAATGATATATATGCATGTCCTTGGTGTTTCATATGTATTACACTTACAAAATGTGGGCAAATATATAGAAAAATATGTAGAAATACATATGTATATAAGGAAAGACACAAAGTTACTTGATGTTACTCAATTTTGAAATATCAGATTGCTGTTTGGACTTACAGGAGTTAACTGAGAGTATAGCAGTTATGATAGCTTTCATAGCAAATAGATTGCTGTCTTTGTTAAAATAGATTAAATCATTTAATTTAATTAACCACATACTGTACCTCTCTGGGCGAACCCCTGTAGGTGAACAGATGCTGAGAAATGGGTTCTTTAAGTGACATCAGTAACAGTGCCTAAACTTTGTTTTATGTTTGGGTCAAATTCTAGCAATTATAGAAATTCATGTGACTATTCCTTATTCAGCAGAGAAAAATGTTATACATACATATACATACACATTTAACATATAAGTTATACAGATGTTTCTGGAAGAATTCACTCATCTTCATTTAGAGATGAACTGATAAAATACATAAAATATATGCATTGTCATTTGAAATATGACATAGATTTAGCATACTTAATCACACAACATTAAGAACGAAATCTTTTACAGATTCAGTAGGTCCAATTTTGAAATACGTGAAAAATCTCATTAGGAACTCTTAGTGAGTATTTCTTTTGTCAGCTGAATGTATTACTTATAACACAATATATTTCAAATACATTTGATTTTTAATAACACAGACTAGTACCAGTTCAGATCATAATGTATTCATATTTCTATTTAGATAGTGCTAAGGCATGCAATGATAAATTTGTGTCTCTGTTTCTGTTCTGCAATTTGTCTGTACACAATATGCTCCCCTAATGTGAATAAATAGCTTGTGATTGTAAGCCACTGTTATCCAGGCTTATCAGACTCTTGCTCAGTAAGAGTGTTCAAGGAACACTCTCCCTGTCTATATGGGCATCAGCTTCTATGGATTTTCTTAGTGCATTGTTTTTGGTAAAACTCGAGCTTGAGCTATAAAATTCACAGGGATAGTAGAGCATCTACACGCTTTTGCTTCACACACCTGTGCATTAATTAATTTCTTCTTTCACCATTTCCAATAAGACACAAATGTTTTCTCTTAATTTATACTGCTTGTAGAGCCTAGGACCAGTGTGTGCAAGCAGTGACATCAGTTAATGCATAAGAGACACAGAGGCTAAGGCCCAGTCAGCCCTTAAATCTTCTTACTTCTCTGCAGAGGTGATGTGTAGGTGCCCAGGTGCTGGCAGCAGGGGGACTGCAAGGTGGCCTCTGTTATGAGGCCAGGGTCTGCCTCATGTCAGACAGAGATGGTTCCTGACATCTCCAACTGACCCACCACAGTGGACACTGGGCACAATTAAGCTTGTCAGCCATGAGTGTGGTACCTCTGGGAAAATGTAGTTTAAAAGAGGCAAAAGATGCTGCACATGTAGTGGGGAGTGAAGAAAAAAAGTGAGAAACAGCACTGCAGACGCCACAGTCAAAGGAGGAGTGGGACGAGGTGGTCCAGATGCTGGAGCAAAGGTTCCACTGCAGCTGGTGGGGAGATCATGGTGAAGCTGGTATTTCTCCTTGGACAGGAGCATGCCAGAGAAGATATCCACACTGCTGCCCACTGCAGGACCTTACTGTAGGGCAGCTGGGTATTTCCTGAAGGAACCATGGCCTGTGGATGTGCTTTCAGGGGAAAAGCTTGAGGAGTAAGGAGTAGCAGCAAGAAGCTGTTACGGACTGACTAGAACACCCTCATTCCCAGTTCCTCCCTGTGCTGCTTAGCAGAGACAGAGGAGTTTGGAGTGCAGGAGTTGGGTAAAGTCTGTGAGTTTGTGGGGAAGATATTGGTGTAATTTGGGTTTTGGTTGTTTGGTTGTTTTTTTCCTTACAATTTCAATATATTTTAATTAGCAATAAATTAAACCAATTTTACTTAATATGAATCTGTTTTACCTGTGATGGTAATTGGTAAATGATCTCACTGTCTGTATCTTGATAGGAGAGCTTCTCCTGTTTGACAAGGGTGGGTGAGGAGCAGCTGTGTGGGCGTCTGGCAGCCAGCCAAGGTCAACCCACTGCAGATGATGAGATGATCATGTGCTTGGATGCCAAATCCATTTTGCCTATTTAAAGGTTGTAAAGGGATTTCTTTTGGTCTCTTTCAGCACAGTTGTAATTGTGTATAATGAATATTTAATTGGTAAGCTTTTCATGACTAAGAACATCACCTGTTTTGTATTTACAGAGTCCTTTACAAAATGGCACCCTTGCCCTGACTGATTTCTAGCACAGCTTCTGTTACGAGTAGTACTTTATCTGATGATCTAAATACAATTCTACCATTTCACTTGTCAACTGCAAATGACATCTATATGTTCTTCAGGTACATGAATGTATGTTATTGAATTCAAATAGAGGTAAGTAAAGTCAACATTACTGTTAGGACTTTTTTTTTTTTTCCTTTTTTTTTTTTTTTCTACATAGTCCTTGATTAGAACTTGATCAAGTCTTGATCGAGTTCCAGGTTAGGTCAATGAGAAATAGCTTAGCCTGTATTTAACATAATACTATGAATCTACCATTTTTTAATCAATCACAGCTGTGCTAAAATGGCTTTACACATCACCTGTTTTAAATGCAGTTTATCGCAGCTTAGTTCACCATATGCAGAATTAAACATCTATTTGTTGTTCTATTTTTCATACAGTAATGTATAAGAATTTATTTATTTGCAGTTCATAGGGAGTATTTTCCCTATTGCTAATTGCTATTGCTTTAATAAACAATCTTGTAAAATTATTGACTTTTCTTACTTCAGTTGACAATGGAAATTTTTGTGGTAAATGCAGTGCAGTGCCCACAACGTTGTGAGAACAACTAGAGAACTTAGTCAGTTTCCAGTTGAAGAAGTTATATTTTCTGAGAGTATAACCTATCTGCTTTTTTCTGATGTTTTGCTTAGTAATTCTTTCTTGATTTAAATGCAAATTGGACCAAAACCCAAGGAAACTTTCAAAAGAGGATAAGTATATATATATACACACACACACATATATAAATAATTCTAATCTCCTTGTAGTTTGCACAATTTTAAATTTTCAATGTGCTTTCTGTGACCTACCCATATATATCTTTCTGAAAAGAAATATATGTAATTTGCTTCAGATTTAAGAATATCTGTTACTGTTCTTCAGTATATAATTAATATAATGACCCCTGAATGACACAACTGTAGCATTTATCCTATGCACTGCTACATACAAATTTTGTAATATAGAGATTATTTTTCTGAATACCATTCTGTGCATACTACCTTATTACATTCATATGGAATTACAGATGCAAAAATTCCAACAGCATGCATTTAAATCTAAAAAAAAAAAAAAAAAGTGTTCCCAAATGAAACTATTCTGCTTTATGCTAAACATGGATTTCTCAACAGGATCTAGATTAAAAATGTTAAAAAAAAGAGTGATTCATAGATTAGATGTATCCCAAATATGCCACACAGCTGCATGACTAAATTGTGTTATCTAATGTAGAAGTGAATGTACTTGTATGTACTAGTATTACCAGTATGAATCAAGAAGAATTTCACAGGTCTTCCAGGTAATACAAGTTTGGAGACAGTGAATGCTATTGCATGACACATATTTTATTTTTTATGTAAGAAATCTAGTATTGTACACAGTCTCTGATGTATTTGCAAAATACAATCCCCATAGACAAGAGGATAGGCTTCCAAGCTCTCTTTAAATAGGGAAAGGTATCTTTTCTGTCACACAGAAGAGGTCACACAAAGTCTTCCTTTTGGTTCAGAGTTATTCAATATACTTGCTGAGAATTAAAAAAAAAAAAAGTAGTTGACATTTTATTGTAGAAGTTGTGACTTTAAAAGGGATTTAAAAGGAATGATAGTGAATAATCATGCAATCATTAGTTATTTCTGTAAGTTTCTGGGCGTGAAAGCTGATGAGCTCCTTTGATTAATAATGAGACAAATTGTAAGTCTGTAAAGCAGTGACACATTATTTGACCTGTGAAACAACAACCTTACCAAAAAAAAAAAAAAAAAACCCAAAAAAACCCAAAAAACCCAAAAGCACAAAGAGACATAAAAGATCTGTTCAGTTAATAAGAAAAAATATAAATTAAAATATGACTTGTTCCTGGTCTGTGAAAATTTAAGCACTAGCTTTATGGCAGGCCTCCCAAAAATAATTAAAGCTCTTAGCTGGAAAAAGGAATAAAGGACAGACACTTTCAGAGAGCGTATAGTTCTTTAATCATCCTTTGGAGAACATAATTTGTGTCTGCAAAATTTGAGGTACCTGCTGATCTCCTAAAATGTATCACAACAAGGTACTAGCACTAAACTCAAAGAAACTTGTAAAATCCACACTGACTAGGAAATCAGAATGCAAACTGCCAGTACTGTCAGTATCACAACAATATATTTCATGCCTTCCAGTGAAAATACATTTTAAAAAAATGAATTAATATTCTTTGGACACTATAGAAATTTTTAAAAAATAAATTAAGGTCAAATAATATATCTCATTCTATGAGACATTCTAAGAACTATTTTCTACATGAGTATCTACTCTGAAGGAGACCTCCTGCCTCTAAAGAGAAAGAATAATGGAAAGTATCAGATAACATATTATAAGGTAATCATTAAAAGCAATAATATTTATTATCCACTAGAAGAAATAAGCTTGCCAATTTAGAATGGAATCATATTACATTTGTTACATGAAACAGTGCTTGATTGCTTCAGGTTCCATTTGAAAATGTTTGATAGCCAATAGGTCAAATTAATAATATATTAAAAGAAACACATATTTGTTCACACAATTCCAGTAATCAAAACCAGAGAAGAAACAAATAAACAAAATCTAACTGAAATGTAACTATATTTTAATCTATTCTTTTTGTTCTTACATTTTTCACTATTGATTATCAAAATTATTGTTTAACAAATGTCTTCATAGAAACACAAAATAATGAGGTTTGGGGGAATCTCTGGAGGTCGCCTTATTCAGCCTGCTACTCAGAGTCAACTTCAATGTTTGCAGTCACAGAACCACAGAACAGCTGAAGCTATAAAGCAACTCTGAATCTGGATCATCTAATCCAGCCTCCTCTGCTCAGGGCAGTGTCCAGTAGACCAGGTTGCCCAGGACTATGCCCAGTCAAGATTTTAATATCTTCAAGAACAGACTCCACAACCTCTCTGGGCAAACTATGATATTGTTCAATTATCCTCACATATAGGTGGTGAAACCTATTTGTGTTTAGGTGGAATTTCAGTTTCTTCCCATTGCTTCTTGTCCTCTCATGGGAACCCCTAAGAAGAGTCTAGCTCATTGTTTTTTACGACACTTTGTCAGCTCTTTATATGCAAGGATAAAATCCTCCCGAGTCTTCTCCTCTTGAAACTGAACAGTCCCATCTCTATCACCTTCTCCTTGTATGAGAGATGCTATGAAGCCTTTAATATCTTTGTGGCTCTTTGTTGGATTCATTCCAATATATTCATGCCTCTCTTCTACTGGGGAGCCCAGAACTGGATCCAGCAAGCTAGATATCGCTTCAGTAGAACTAAATAGAGGGGAAGGATCATCTTCCTTTACCTGCTAGCAACATTCTTACTAATGGTAGAGGCCTTCTTTGCAATGAGGACATGTTGCTGGCCCATATTCAACTTTTTGTTCACCAGGATCCTCAAGTCCTTCTCTGAAAAGTTGTTTTCCAGCCTATTGGGCCCCTAGCATGCACTGGTATGTAGGGTTCTTCCTCTCCAGGTCCCAGGTTTGGCACTACCCTTTGTTGAATTTCACAAGTTTCTTTTCTTCTCTTCACCCAGCGTTTCAAAACCCAGCTGAATGGCAGTACAACCATCTGGTGTACTAGTCCTCCTAGTTTTGTGTCCTTTATGAACTTGCTGAGGAAGCACTCCCATTATTCAGATCATTAAAAAGCTTAAACAATATTGGACAAAATAACAACACTCTGAGGCATAACTCTAGTGACTGTCCTCCTGCTGCCAATCACAAACCTTGTGACTGTTCAGGCGGTTTTCAGCCCCTCTCACTGTCCACTTACCTAAACAATGTGAGCTTTTATATGCAGATGTTATGGGAGATAGTGTCAAAAGCCTTGCTAATGTCAAGCTAAATAGTGCCTATGCTTTCTCTTCATCCACTGAGCAAGTCACCTCACGGTAGAAAGATTTCAGGTTAGGACTGTGGTTTAACCCCAGACAACAACTAAGGCTCATGCAGCTGCTTGGTCACTCTGCTCTGGTGAGAGTGGGGAGAGAATCAGAAGAGTAAAAGTGAGAAAACTTGTGGGTTGAGATAAAGACAGTTTACAAGTAAAGCAAAAGCTGTGCACACAAGCAAAGCAAAACAAGGAATTCATTCACTGCTTCCCATCAGCAGGCAGGTGTTCAGCCATCTCCAGGAAAGTCAGGCTCCATCATGTGTAACAGTTACTTTGGAAGATAAAACACTGTAACACTGAAAGTACCCCCTTTTCTTGTTCTTCCCCCTGCTTTTTATTGCTGTGCATGATGTCATATAATATGGAATATGCCTTTGGTCACTTGGCGGTCAGTTGGCAGTCAGCCGTCCTTACTGTGTCCCCTCTGTGTCTTGTGCACGTCCAACATCCTCACTGATGGGACAGCACGAGAAGCAGAAAAGACCTTGACCATCAGCAATAACTAAAACATTGCTGTATTATCAACACTGTTACCATCAGAAATCCAAAATATAGCCCCATACTAGCTACTATGAAGAAAATGAATTCTATTACAGCTCAAAACACCTCAGTTAGTAGGCACAACTTCCCCATTATAAATCCACATTTACTACTCCAGATCATTTTTCTCTCCTTCATGTGCTTAGAAATGGTTTCCAGGATTGATTGCTGCAACACCTTCCCAAGAATTGAGTTAAAGCTGACCTGCCTGTAGTTGCCTGATCCTTCCTCCTGAAGATCAGAGTGATGATTACTTTCTTCCAGTTTTCAGGAACCTAACTGAACTACCATGCCCTGTCAAAGTTAATTGAGAGTGACCTTACAATGAGGCCAGAATTCTCAGCACTCATGAGTCCTGTCAGGTCCCTTGGATTTGTTTATGTCCAGTTTATTCAAATCTTCCCTATCCTAATCCTTCTTTACAAAAGTAAGTCTTCCTTGCTCTAAGCTTTCTTCTGATATCCAGGGCCTGAGATTTTTGAAGCCTGGTCTTACCAAGAAAGACTGAGGCAAAGGCAGAATTTTTCTGTGTCCTCTGTCACTAAAGTCCTGTTGCATTCAGCAGCAGGTCCATGATTTCCTAAGTTTTTTTAGCAGCTGATGTACGTCTCAATGCCTTTCTTGTTGCCCTTCATATTGCTTGCCAGATTCCAGCTCAGGTGGGCTTTGGCTTTCCTGATTCCATTACTGAACAATCAGGCAGTATCTGTTCATCCAAGTCACCTGACCCTGCTTCCACCTGTGTACTTCTTTTTTCATGTCTGAGTTTTGTCAGGAATGCCTTGTTCACACATGTAGACCTCCTGCCATCTTGGCCTGACTTCCTGCTCTTCAAGGTTCTAATATCATACAGCTCTCTTGGACTCTATCCTATCTGTGATTGTATCCTACAGGATTCTTCTAAGGAGATCCCTGAAGAGGCCAAAGTCTTCTATCGTGTAGTCCAAGGCTGTGATCCTGCTTTTAACCCTGTTCCCCTCTCTGAATCCTGAACTTGACTAGGACCTATGTTTTATTTTAGTGTAGAAAGGTGTATTTGATAAAATTTTAGTGACTGAGGAAATATATAGACAACTTAAGACATATTTTCGATAACGTTAATGTAGGAAGAATATTTAATACAGATTTTTAATGCTGACTAAATGTTTTCACAGAATCACAGAATCTTAGTGGTTGGAAGGGACCTTTGAGATCATCGAGTCCAACCACATTAAAAAAAAAAAAAACCAAAACAAAACACACTAACAAAAAAAACCCACAAAAAAAAAAAAGTAAAAAAACCCAATAACACCCCAAAAAACCCCAACAAACCCATAAACCCCACACACACACAAAAAAAGCACCCACCAACTAAACCCCA
>BJBW01019221.1:271-17182 GCA_004320125.1 Scolopax mira | reverse complement strand
CTGGATGCAGTCCTGAGAGGCATGCTCTGACATGCTCTGGGTGGTCCTGCATTGGCAGGGGAGTTGGACTAGATGATCTCTATGGTCCCTTCCAACTCCAAAAATTTCAGTGATATTCAGTGATATTCAGTGATCTTTTGTCCATTGTTTCTCATCCTACCAAGATGAAAAGAACCTAGCCCTGACTCATTAGTCCTGTCCCCTGGGGGGCTGTTAGGTTCTGGATTTAGTGTCAGCTGAATTTAGTGTCAGCTGAAAACTGGACACAAGTCTGCTCTTCCAACTTCTTCAGCTCACTAATAATTTTTCTCTCTCTCCCCGCAATTAAGGTACTAACTATGCTAAATCAGACTAGCCTTACTAGCCTGAGCAGCGCTCTTTCACCCTGATTTCAGCCTTACAGTTACACAGTGAGTGAACACATATTATATCCTATTTGGTTTTGATTTTTGACCCTGAAAAAAACAGGACAGCATACTGCTGACTTATTTTCCCTGTTCATTTTTAAAAAGCCTTTTTTCTTCTCTCACCTTACTAGAGTAATCTAATCTTGTCAGTGTCTTGAATCTTTCTTTTTATTCTTTCAGTGTTCTCTGGGAGGAAGGATGACATCTGATTCACCTCAGTGTCCAGCAAAGAACAATTGACAGGTGTTCTTTTTCTGTATTATAATTTATTTCTTATGCATCCCATTAGCTGTCTAACTTAGTAAATCACTGCTTCGTGCAAAAGAGAAATTGCTATGGATCTCATCTTGCTGGATGCTTTTCTTGGGCAAAGTTGGTGAATTTTAAATTCCAGAGAGTGAGTAGGAATGTTTATGTGAATAAGCTTGTACACACATGCAAGCACATAAACAAGAAGAATTAATTTTTTTTACTCCTGCAACATAAAATTTTACATACAGGAGTGTTTTTTCCAACTGGTATATTATTTCTGCTTTTGCTTTTTAATGTTATAGTTATATAACATGTCCATACCGCCTCTTCACATGGATTTAAAGACTTCAGCCTCCATATTTTTTCTGAAAAAAGGTGCTGAAGAAGGTGGCCAGGAGTGGTTGTGCTAGAACCCATGAAGGGCACAAGAACAGCATGTCTGGGATGGCTGACCCACTAATATGAATTCAAGTTAATTGGTATGATCAGCTAGTTGTGTGATGATAGCAGGGAAGTTGATCCAAGGAGTATGTTGGGGGGGTTGATCAAGGCGGTTGCTGTTGAGTGATGAATAGTGTCTCCATGAAATGAGTAGCTGTCTTCACTGCCATAAATCAGCACAGCTACAGCAAAGTTAAAGGTCTTCTGTGCTGAACTGCAGCAGATGAAGCCTTGGCCTGTTATTTATTTATTTGATTTTAGATTGGCACCACTGAGATGAAAGTCCTGTTCTGGGATATAGTGATAGATTGACACAGCATCATGTGGATATTGCAAAATCTGTGAAAGAAAAGAGAAAAAATTTACAGAGTGGCATTGAAATAGGGAAAATGTAAAGTAATCTGAAATGGAGCACACACACATTCTCTGTGGGTGAGAACTATGTGGGAAGTATGGAGCTAGAGGAGTGAGTAAGGCACTGTTGTCACTGCTGAATTAGCAATGACTATGCTGTATTCCCTGCACTGCCTGTGCAAAGAATTATGTCTTGGAAAGAGGAGAAAGCAGGCACTGCCTGGAGTAGGAGGCACCTACTCCAGGCCAGCTTCCGCATTCAGGGCTTGGCAACATACTTCTATATACCTGTTAAGAGGCTGGACAGAACAGCCAAGTGATGAGAGTCTTTGGTGACTGGCTGATGTGGAACTTATGAAATGGTAAAGACTGAGAACCTGATTGTGTACAGGGGTGTGATTGCAGCCTGTCTGTCTTCAAGACAGAGGTGGAGGAGCCTGTGGCTGAGTTACTTCAGGTTTACCACTGACAACTCTCAGCTCATGAATTTTCTGCATTTATTATGGATAGACTAAAATGTGTGTTCACACTTGGTCTGCTGAAGCCCTGCTGGGCTTTCAGAAGGAAAAACTGATCCATAAATAAAGAGAACTCCTTAGAGGTAGAGTGTAGAATAAAGAGACAAACATTTAAAACGAAGTAAAGCTGAACCTTCTAGGACTGTTGAAAACATCTTTAAGCCTTGGGTTTTGCAAGGGACTGCAGCCAGTGATGTGGTTTGTCTGCCTTTAACCTGTATAGCTTATTGGCAAATGCAGGCACAATATGAAATCTCTGCTGGTTGTTTCCATCTGAGAAACAAGAATGTTGGTAAATTTGTTAGAAGATTTTATGAGGCACTGCCAGCCATTTGGTCTCAAAGAGCAAGAGCTGCATGGACTCTTGTGGGACTCTAGCAGTTTTGCTGGCCTGCATGTAAGAATGTATTTGAGAGCTGCCCAGTCATTTCAGAGGGAGGGGAGGTCAACTGTGGGTGCCACAGGGACTGCTTCTGCAACAGATGGAGATTGTTCCTGATCTGGCATTCTTTTCTACCTAGACAGAAGTGTGGTAGATTAGTACTGAGCAGGAACAGTGTTGCTGTCTTCGTACCATTTCTTTCACACCTCTCAAATGTTTCTTGGACTGGATTATGAGGCAAAACATGTGTTTGCAAATGGCAGCTTTTGCTGTACTGCTGTGCAAAGAATGTTTACCTGGTTGTCTCTTTCTGCACAACCCATTTTAACACTTTGCATTAGGATTTTGCTGCAAACCTCTCATCTTTAGGATCTCTCTGTTAAGTTAGGCTCTTATCCAAGCAAACACTTTACTATGTATTTGAAGATAAGCCTCCTATTCTTGCTGTAGTCATTAAGACTGCTTGGGTTATTAGTTTTGATGTATATGTGCATACACACAACTAGCAAGGTGGTTCCTAGGTACTTTCCCCCTAGGTAAATTTCTACAGGCAGGGGTCTCTGTCTGTAGAAATCATGTCGTTACAAAAACTCTTCCCCTTCAGCTTAGCCTGATGAAATATGTGGCAACCCTCCAGATGAAGACTGGAAGTGTTTTCCTTCCTTTTTTAGCTAACTAGGTTTGTGTGTGCACCATAGGCACTTTATATCGTTCTAGCACATTTATACTTATTGATTGGTAGATGGAATGATAGCCCTTTGGATTTATTTTGCTGCTCATTTATAATTAATTTGGCACAGGCATAAAAAAATCAACCTTTATTCACTTACCATCTATTCACCATGATTGGGTTTTAGAAGGTTTAAAAATACAAGAGCCCTGCACTAGGGAACTAGCCGTATGCAAGTGTTTCCAGACATGTTGCTGTAAGACCTGGCTGTAAATTTTATCTGCATTTTCTGAAAAGGGGGTACCTGTGTGAGGACCTCCAGCCATCCTGGTAAGTGCCTGTGCAGGGCTGCCAAACTGTTTGTCAGTGTGGCCTCCCCCAGTGTGTGGTATGGCCCTGCTGGAGGGAAATGGAGGGGGAAGGCTGTTGTTTTGAGGACATCTCTGTGTCCTTGCAAGATCTTGAGGATGATCTGCACTGGCTGAAGCAGGAGGCCATGAGATAAGGATGGCTAGATAAATGAGTTTTAGGCTCTTTCAAAGGAAGCAAACCTGCTGCTTTGCTCATTGGCAATCCTGTTGCTGAAGCTGAGTGATGGACTTGTAGAATAACCACACTCCTCCTTAGTCCTGATCACTCATACTTCACTGGGCTGATCACACACAGTTCACAGAGAGTATTCTCTGTATCACTTTCCCCAGCTGCCAGTAACAAGTGCATGTAATTTACCTTGACAAATAGAGCAGGTATGAGCATTTAATTCAAAATAACAATTTATGGTTTTAAGCAGTTCACCTGCTCTGCAATGCTTTAAAGATCTCCCAAATGCAGTCCTTTATATGTGCTTAAAATCTGTCTCTGCCACTACTCAAATATATTTATAGGCTACTGGTGGGCTGCCTATGAAAATTCTCATCCCACAGTTTATCCTTCAGGTTGGTGAATGCTTCAATGTTTCATGATGGTTAATGCTACAAAGAGAGAAGCAGCTGCTCAGGATAGGATTGTAAATGCCTATTAACCCCCTTAATCTGTGATCTCAGTAATGTATTCACTGCACACTGTAGAAGCACAGTTCTGTGTCACTCATGCAAAATCAAAGGGTTGTTTCACTTTCCTTGATCCTTGCAGTATATCTATGTATGTCTCCTTTGAATCAGTCCTCCAAATTATCTTCTGCAGTATTCCAATCCTGTCCAAAAAAAGAAAAAAGAAAAGGCTCAGTTCCCCCTGTTTTCCTGCCCCCCTCTTCCCAGTGTGCAAGTGTGCCTAAGATGAATCACTGCATAATTATATTCCTATTGCTTGTATCCTTCCGTTGGCTCTCCCTTTCCGCTTTCATGCTCACTTGCCAATCAAGCCTAACATTTGGGGCCTGGTTCTTTGCTGGGGTTTATTAATCCCAGGGAAGACCTTCAGCAGCAGTGTAGGGGACACTGGTGAGTCTTCAGCCCATGTCACGGTCCTAGAGGGCAGGCTTAGAACAGCTTTGCAGATACACCATCCCATGATTTGCTTTGAAAAACTGAGCCCTGCTTTAGGGTTGTGGCTACACTGTGGCTTTGAACTAGTGTCTGAGGAGAGAGAAGAGTTTATGTGACTTTCAATGGTGTACAGGGAGGCGTGAGCCACAGGGGGCACTGGCTCTCAAGGGCAATGGTGGGTAGCAGGGGACTGCGGTTAAACTGCAGTCTCCTGTAATAGTGGGGGTGAGAGTAGGGAGGGGGTCAGGGTAGGCCAGCATTTGGTAAATGAAGTGAGGATATGAAAGATGGGTTTGGGGCTTCAGGCTCATGCTGCGTTTTCTGCAGACATGCTGCTATAGTTGCTGGATTGGGAGTTTAGAGGAAAGAGACGTGTGTAGCATGGGAAGTCAGGCAGAGCTGAAGTCAAGGGAAGGCTTGACACAAGCGTTCCCTAAGATCTGTTCATCCAGATTAAATAAGAAATCAAGAAACGAGGGCTGGACACTCATGGAGTTGAAGGCCTGACAAGTAGGCTTGGCCCTCAGCTTCCCTCTCTACTAATGAGTTACTTGGGTCAAAGCTCTCAGAGGGACCCCAAGTACACCAGGAGCCTAAAGCAGCTGGGCACTGTTCCCATGTCTTTCTTCAAGCCTTCCAGCTGCAGAGCTGATACACACAGCTCCATACAGCAGGAATGAGGAGCCTGTAGTGTGCAATTTGATCTGGTTTATGTGCTTGAAAACTGCAGGGACAACATATTGGTGACCACTCTCAGTGCCCTCATTACTGACTCAGCCTGTCTGTAAGCATGTTTTAACCCATCTCTGTTCTTTGAAATCTCTCTTCTTTGAAATCCAAAGAAAATTTCATTTCAAATTGATGGCCTAGGTATCCACACTATAAGCCCATTTGAGCAACCAAGAACACAGCCCTGTTTCTATAACAGGTACTGTTCACCTGTAAAATTTTGGGACTGTAGGTTACAGATTGTAACACTTGCAGAGTCTGCCTAGCAGCTATTTGCACGTCAGCACTTGTGTGCCAATGTAAACTAATTATTATAGCCATAGTGGTACAAAACAGTGACTGGGAGGTGTAGTGGCTGGCTTGTACTGCTGCATGTAGTATTTCTCCCAGGATGTTTAAAGTAGCCATCCCTATGTGCAGTTTTGACATGTAAGCCCTATGTGTTGTTTCTCCTGGCTTCTATAGAGGTGGAGTCTGCCATCTCTTTGTATTCCAGGCATGTCTCGCTCCACTGTGAGTATGTAATATTGGTTAAATCTTAATTCAGTTTTTGCACAGGGGAATGTCTTCTGGGAGAATGATCTGTGTCTGTTTCTGGAAATCTAGCACTTGTTGGCTTGATGTGAGATGTAATGCAGGTTTACTTTGTGGAGGTGCACTCAGCCAGCACCCTATTTGCTTTGTAGTTCCTAAAGAAATATGAGACATGCTCAATGGGTGTCTCTTTCAGTTGTGGTAAGATACAGCGATGAAAAGCTAGCCTGAAAATAAACTCGCTTCAAAGAAATACCAGCCCAAAATGTGCTCTTGCAGAGTTTGAAATTTAGTCAGCTTAATTAATATTTTGACAGCTAAGTATTACCACTTCTATTTACAGGGACAATGGCCAGGTAATAATATATCGAACATTGTCATTCTGATCTGTGCCTTACCTCCAATTCCACCCACTCCCTTTGGTCTCCCTACCTTTGCTCAGCTTGTAGTGGTAATAATGACATTCTTGCAGTGTTATAGGACATTGTCTAACATAGCCAGCTGCTGCTGGACCACCACTCTCAGTGGTTGTCAAAGCTTCTTTGTACCTCTAGGTCCCCACCCTTGCAGAACTGTATAGAGCCACCAGCCCCAGCCAGCATTCTTGCTTTCAGGAGGGATTGTGTTTCCTGGTGGAGCTGTGGACTTTTTCTCTCCCTGTTCTGGCTGTGCCTCACCTTATGGATGTCACTGCTTCCTGCACCTGGTTTCAGTCATTCCTGCTGCACCACTGTCTTTTTTTTCTGGCCCTGGGCTTTCTAGTTGCAGAGCACTGGACTGCCTAGGCTGCAGTTTGACCTGCTGCTTTTCCCTGATTTTGTTGGTTTCAGCTGTGTCTGGGCTGCTTGTTTTTCTGTTTAGGTTTATGTGATGACTTTTCTGGTTTTTATTTTTGTGTTGCAGTGCTGCAAGACTCATTAACAGGGTTACTCTGTGCATTAGCTCCCATTTCATAGAGGTAAGGTCTTCTAGCCCCAAGTAACCATGTGACACCAGCACATCTGCCAACACCACACTTGGGCTTTCTGAGGAGCAAGGCTCTCTGTTTCCTGGAAGGCAGGTGTCATGCTTTGCCTTTGTTCTGTGACTGCTTCCAGCAGAGGAAGGCAAGGTGTGTGAAGACAGCAGTGCTCAGTTCTTCTTGCAGTGCTGAGTTCTTCTTGCAGTGCTGTGCCCTCTGCAATACCCCACACTGCTAGCTAGGAGAGAGGAGCATGTTGTGTCCTCCCCTGCAGCAGATGCTCCTTCCAGGGTGTGTGGGGCACCGTCCTCCCCTGCTCTACCCTGCCCAGTGCATGATTTTCCCAAATAGATACAATACAGTTCTTAATGCCTAATTCTTATTCAAAGAATACTTTCCTGCTCCTCGCTAGAAAGATGATTAATATTGCATTGGCTAGCCAGTCACACTATCCCCAGTAGAGCTATAAATAAATACCACTCAGCAGTTGCATATTGCAAGCCCCATTTTATTATTTTCCATTCATAATACAAAACATGAGAAGTGACTGCCATTTAGAGAAGAGGCTGAGTAACAACTATAGTAGGCACTTCACTCTTTCATCCTCCAACATCCAGGGGGCAAAGAAACCCCACACTTATTCTTCTTTATGTTTTACTGTTCTCTAGTTATGATGGCTATTTGTCCATCCAGTTGATTGAGACACATGATTAAGTGTGCAATGTGCTTCATGTGGGCCCAGGTAGGAAGGCTTTTCTAGTTAAATATGAGGTGAAAACCCTCTACCAGGACTTGCTATGTGCAGTGGAAAATAGGATTCTTAGGCCAAAATGCAAACAACTATTATGGTTGCCATGGTATCTTCATTTCTTATGAAACAGAAGTCCCTTCCAATGTTGGGTAAGCAGTTTTGGTTAAAAAAAAAAAGATAAAATATTTTAAAAATACTCCAGTTTTGAATACTAAAGATGTCAGGGAAAAGATTTCCACTGACATTGTACTACTTTATTTAAAATTTGGAGATTTCTTTTTAGAAAAACATAAATAATGAGAACTATTAAACACCAAGCTTTAGAAATTCCCATCCAAAAGTAATTTTCATCTAGCTTTATTAACAACCCTGTCTGAGCTCCTCAGCTGTGAATCGTTCCAGAGGGCAGGTGGCTGGGGGAAGGGATGGGGGTGTATCTCCCATGTGGGATAGGGTTGGGTGAGGGGGATGGGGGTGTAGATGCCTCCGTGTGGAGAGGGCCAGGATCAGGGTGTGTTGCCATGTCCCTGTGGGCACAAGCCCCTGCCCAGCAGAGAGCTACCTTATAAAGTCTTGGACTGCTGCATGCTGTATACCAGCCCCTTCAGTACCAGCCCCTCAGCGGGTTGCAAGGGAAATGCAGTTTTTCTTCTCTTACTGTCAGTGTGTTGTTCAATGACTTGGGAAAAGCTTTCACTGCTGTTATATGAACGCTTATAATTAGTCAGGTTTTGTTTTCATACAGCTGCTAGCTTTCTGAAACGTACTAGGAAAAAATATCTGCCATGATGGTATTATTCACCAAAGCCTAGTTTTCATCAAATAAAGCTCACAAGAAACTTGCAGTAATTACATGATTTATTGGAAAAAATTTCAAAGCTCTTAATAAGATTCTTCATAGGATTCATTTCTTTGTTACACAAAAACGTACACATCTCTAAAAATGATATCCCCTGACTGCTTGAACACTAATTGTTTTATGATCTTTTTGAGTGATAATTTCTCCAGCTCACTAAGGTACTTACTTAATGATTAAATGAAATGAGTTAATTGGTCTCAGTAAAGACATACTTTCATAGAAATTAGCCTATTAGTATGTCCTTGTAGGATTGTAGTCTTTATGGTTTTGCTGCAGGAATCAGACAGAGAACTAATAAAAGCATTGTTGAAGAAATAAATTAGAATCAAGGTAAGGATTTACAAAAATAAATGAGAGAGATTATTAGCCTGATTTTGTGGAAGCCTTTGTATGGTGATCATATAGTTAATTGCTAATTCCTCATTGCTAGAAGCTTCTTCTTGCTAGCTTTTAGTGATAGGATCTCTTTTTTTTTTTTTTTACAGAATGCCAAGTAAACTGTAGAGCAGTCATGAGCAAAAATAGGAAACTAGAAAAACCATCAGAAAACAGGTCTATAGAGAAATATCTTAATGACTCAATAATCACTTTTTCAAATTTTTTGGCCCCCTATTCTGGCAGGGGGAAAAAAGGTTGTCAGTTACACATTCCTATTGTTCCAAAATCAGGGCTCTGTCTCTCTAGATTTGTAAGACTTTGTCAAATGGGTTGGGGCTGGAGGGGGAGGGAATTTCTCTCCTAAGCTCTCACACTTCTCTGTTTTTCCTCCCTTTGCTTTAGTAATGTAAAGCACAGAGGTTTTCTCTCCACTGCACAGATTTCAGGAACCAGTGCTGCTGAGGATGCTGCAAGCCCTCAGAAAGTGCTTTTGTAGGGGCTAGTGAGATAGATAGCTGGCATGCATTACTCCATGTTATGCATGGCATGGTAACCTCATGTTACTGCTCTTGGTTAGGGTTTATCCTGGTACTATTAAAAGGATTGCCATACCAGTACTTCAGGCTGCAGATCCAATAATCATGATGTGAGGTGCAAGCTCATTTCTAGACTGTCCATACAAAGGACCTGATGCAGCAAACCCTACTGCTTTCAAAACTCTCCTTGGGCTTCATCTGCTGGCCCTTTTAGTGAGATTTCTGCTGCTTTCTGTTGAGTAAATGGCATCTATCAGAAGAAGAGGCATATTCCTGTGTAGGAATTTTCTGCCTTGTCAGCAGTGAAAGAGGCAGACCCTGCCTAGCTGGACCCTAGAGAGCACCAGCTCTTCTCCAATCATTGCTAAGGATTCTCATTTTCTTTGTGGCTGCAATGTGAAAAGTCCCCACATCTGTGATGAAACTGGTCAGGTTTAGAGTGAAGATTTTGTCATCCTGACTTGCCTTTTCTGCCCCAGTTGTCAAGACAATATGATAATCCTGGATGAGCACTAAATATTTATTTCTGAATGTGACAAAGCCAGCAATAGCAAGGTGGCCACTTGGAGGCACCATCTCAGAGGATGTACTGCTGTGCTTGGGTATCCTCTTTAACTCTCAGGTCAGGCTACCAAAGTGAATTCCCCGCATGACAGACAACACACGCTGTGCCCACCCTGTTCCCTGTTCTGTGGCTTGCTTTCCCATTGAGAGGCTCCTTTGCCTGGAAGGCGGAGTAAGGAAAAGCAAGGGAAGTGTGCAATTAGACAAACTTACAAAGTAGGAAAAGCAACAGCATAAACCAAGTACTAACTCACTTGGTTGAAGCATTGTGCTAATTAAGCAAACAAAACATTCCCAAGTGCAGGCCCAGAATTCTTTTTGTGAGACCACATTTAAAATGAAAATCGTTAAGTCCAGCAGAAGAAAAATTTAAGCAGATCTGCACAGTTTTTTCAGAGGTAGGCAGAAAGCCCACAATAAGAAACCTCAGCTCAGCTCAAAAACCTACTGGTGAGCCAGATAGCATTTTTTTGTTTTCTGAGCCCTTTGTATATACTCGAGGATATTAAACTAAATTATTGCCCAAGGCTAGACACTGGTGGATATCACCTAGAAAAATGTATCAGCTGTGTGTTTCCCACACTTGTGGCTGGGGGTTGCATGTCTTTCCTTCTTTGAAGGCTAAGGAAGGATGCATGTTTGATCCTTTCTTAGGATGCTTATTTAATTCAAATACGAAAAGAATCAGGAGCAGGGCTGAACTAAGTAGTTCTGCTAAAAGCAGCTTTGTGAATAGTAAGTGCTTGAGTGACAAATACACAGGTATGCAGATGCAAAATATTTTTCCATGCTCTTTTCCCTTGGACTCCAGCCTGGTTCCACACAGGGACTCATATTTTATTGCTAATGTTACTTAGTAGACTTACATAGAGGTCAAGGTCTTCATCAACCTAAATATTTTACTTGACTTTACTGCTCGTCAGCAGTAATTCTTAAATATGCCATCTTTTTTTCTTCTCACCTTCTGTCTCTTCCATACATTTGCTGCAGAATTTTGTGTGTATTACATCTGTCATGGTAGATCCTATTCCCTATTCAACATACTGTATGTTATTACAATTCCAGTGTCAGCTCCTGCCTTTCAGCTATAAAGTTCTACAATATTTATCCTCAGCTGTAGGAAGTAAAGCAGTTCAATTTTTTATCCCCTAAAAACCTGCATATTACAGGTGCAGTACATATTCTTATGCACTAGAAAACACTGGATTTTGGGCTGCTTAATGTTTAGGAATATGTACTGCACCTGGCCAATTAATTTTTTAAATGAAGATTTGGATAAAATAACACATTGAAACCTAAAGAATCCCTCTTTCTGTATCTTTTTTTTTTTTTTTTTAAAAAAACCAACCCTATTATCTCCTTTCATATTACATTTTAAGAATTTAAAAGCAAAACTGTTTAGTCTGGAAGATCATAGCTTTCTATTTGATCTCTGACCATGCATTATTGATATCCACTCTGTGAAAAATATCTAAAATGTCTGCAATAAAAATGCAAAGAATACAAATGCTTTCACTGCTTTTGAAATTAAAATCAATGTTATATGCATTATATTGCAAGCATTTGAAATTTGTTAAGTAGGTTAAGTAGTGGGAGGAATATTACAGAAAATTATTGCATTTCATCATAAGATAAATTAGTATAAAATATAGTATAATTAGTATAGATATAGAATAAGTTCTGCAATTAAATACCAAAATACACTAATACAATGTTGTTGCTAAATAATGAGAAACAGATAAAGCAAAAGTTAAGTCTGACCACCTCCTGAAAACCCCTGACAGTAACTCTTCGAGTAAGAGAACAGTAAGGGAGCACTGGTTGCATCCTGGGTAATTATGATAATTATCTCAGCCTTTATTTCTCAGTTAAAGTATCTTTTTGCAGCCTTAATTCTAGACCGATAGATGACAGTACAAGGTATTTACCTACTTATAGTGAGCCAGGACTGGTCTGCTGTTCTAGGGCTAGGAAGGAAGCAGTCTCTGTATTTCTCCCTGCCATCCCTCACTCTAGAAGGAAAGAGTTGTAGAGGGGCAGCAGGGAGATTGTAGTTTTGGAGTTCATCTCATCTATACTTGATTAAAGCAGAAGGCAGGCTGAGTTGCCTGCTTAGGCTGTCTTTGCAGCCAGTGGATAGCAGCAGGCAGTTTGTGGCATCCCTGTGGTGGGGAGAGCCACATCTCCATGCAAGCTGTCATGGAAGACCTATGCCCATGCCTACACCTGGACAGCACATCTGACATCAATGTCCCTCCCAGATTAGTGTCCTTGCTTTGGGTTGAAGCCCAGCTGTCCCACACCCTGCTGGCAAAGCTGTGGGTGCGTGGACCTGCTTCCCAGGCAAGAGCTGTGTACAGTTGCCTTGGTATATGTGGGGTTTCCCCAGAGACAAGTGTTGGCTCTTTTTAATCTGGAAAGGTTTTCAGTTCTGGAAGAACCTGCAATTTTGTGTGTTTGTTTGTTTGCTTTCTTGAGAGAAAACCTGTGTTACTTCTTTTTCTCCTGAGAGTAGTTCTAGTTGGTTTTGCTATCACATGGTGTAGGATATTGCCCCTTTCTGAATGGAGTTCCCAGGGGAACCAATCTTCTCACTATCTGAGCAATGCTGCAGGCAACTTTCTAACACAAATCAGTGCCTATTTCCCTCATTCTCTTCCTCTCACCTCCTTTAAGTGCCATCTCATGCCCATTCACATTTGTGTTCCTTCTTATTTTCATTATGTACTGGAGACAACAAAACTACTTTTGCCCTCTTTGGCTTGTATATTTGTATACCAGTGGGAGCAGTAATGACTGGACAGTTCTGATTCACTCTCAGTTACAATATGGAATCCTTTCACAGACCGCCAAAAAAGTAGACACTAGCCAGCAACTTCTCGTATTTGCTACCTTATTCCTAGGTTCTGCTGCCAGCTCTGCCTGCTATGAGAGAAATTGTGTACTCTGGATTTTTCACCTTCACAGTGTTTATTGTCACTCTCTCTCTCTGAGTATAGACAGCAGTCTGTCTAAGGGATAGCTGAGGGTGAAAAAAGTCATATTCATTATTGTTTATTTTGTAGTGATTTTTAATTTATGTTCAACTGGAAAATAGCTGATAGAAAAGTTTCAATTAGCAGAGGGTAAACACAAACACTTCGTCTCTTGATTTGTGATGACTATCTCTTCTCTACACTAAGTACATAGCCTAATCAGATACAATTGCTTTTTTTCATGATAGTTCTTTTTCTGTTATTCACCTTGAAGAAAGGATAATAAAAGTATATACCTGTGCTTTTATACAGCTGGTGCTGTTCTGATTTCTGAGCTTGTCCACTCATTTTTGAGAACCCCTATGATTTTCAAGGACTCCTCCTTCAAGAAGGTCCAAGGATGTCCTTGTTTTTCCAGGGTTTGGCTGAACTTGTATTGCACCAGGTTCCCAAAATACATGATTTGTCCCTCTCCCTTTGGTCTTCTTTTGGGGTTTTTGTTTTGTTTTGTTTTGTTGAAAATAAACTGAACTTTACCCTCTCTTTCCACCAGTATAAGGCACTTTTTGTTAGATTAATAGTAGCATGAAGAGTGTTAGTAGTAATAGTAGTAGTAGATGTTTTGCTTTACTTGTCCAAGAAACAAGGTGGCTGTTCCGTATAGAGCTATTTTTGTAATGATTGCTCTTTTCAAGGGGAGTGTGAGATCTGCAGCTGTGTATAATTGACTATATTGCGTCTCGTTTCCTTGTTTCCAAGAAGCAGCTAAGAGAAAGAAGCCACTGGTCTGCGAAGTCAATATAAAAAAAGAAAATAAATCTATCTATACTAACAGGTAAATAATTCTCCATGAAAATCTGTTTTTCTTGTCTTAATGCAGTTAGCTTTCTTTAACTTGGGAGTTTGTGAATATATAAAATAACAAGATCATACATAGATTAGCATAATAGCAATTGCAACAATAATGTTTTTTTAATAGATTGTTTAGTAGTGCTTTGATGTTTTTAACAATCCCTAATGGTACAGCATTAGAAATTACTTTCTAAGTGCTCAGAGAGAAAAAATTTTTCAAAGAGAAAAAATGTTGCTGTCATTATAAAGAAGGCACCTATTGATCCCTGACATAGAACTGGGATGCTATCTTACCCTGTAGTTCTGAATAAATAATGGCCTTTGACATAATGCAGCACTGGACAGATTAGAAATAGCAGCTAGCCAGTGAGAAAGGCTGAGATATAACAGCTTTTCAGCTAAAATGAATCTGAGAACTGTTGGGATGGGATCACTTTTCCACTCCGTTTCTGCTACAAGATCTAACAAGAATGACATTTATTTTAAAAATTGCCTGAGAGAATGGCAAAGAGATGCTTTGCCAAAAGCTGAAGAGCTTCTTGTAATCAGAGAAGAAGGGATCTGAGACACTGTGGAAGTCCCCAGATAGACTGGATCCTGCAGACATGCCCCAGGTTCTGGGACTGGATTTACCATAGCATGACTCTAATGACAGAAGGGAGCTTCATTGCTTGTTCTGTGTCACACCTAGAGCCTTTTGGTACTTGTACTTGCCTTTGCAAATGCTTAAACAGGATCTATGCAATTTCTTCCCACTTTTTGAGAGCAGGATGTGCCTTCCTGAGCTGTTAGCAAGGCAGTCAGAAATGCCATCTGCGAGGTGTATTTACTGATACAAGACCTGTTATCCTCTAACATAGGATAAGACAGCCCTTCGCATCATTTGGTCTCTGCTGAAACTCTCCAGATGTAGCCTGCAGATCAGCACAGGCATGGAGTGTTGCCTTGTGTGGAGGTCTCCAAGGGGGGTCATCTGCAGGCAGCACACTGCTTGTCCCCGTGTGTGGTGAGAGGTCCCTTGGCTTCTGGAAGAGAAGAATTGCATTGGCCCAGCATACACCCAAGATAATTAGGATTTTCTGAGAAAGTCTTCTTAGGGCAAGAGGATCACTGGCACAGCAAAGCCTGTGTCTGTTTCTGCAGCTGGCTCAGCCCAAGCAGGTCATCTGTTTCTGCACAGTACTCCAATGCAAGACACCACCATCAGGTAAGTCACAGGCTCTGCAAGTGCCCTGCAAACTGTGGGAAGGAGGTTTGCATGGATATGAATGTCACCTTTTGGGACAAGATTCAGACATAATGTCAGAGGATTAAATACCATGGTATGCATTTGCAAGTCACTGCCAGGGTTGTCATTTTACTGTCATCCATGTTGCAGCTCTAAGTGCTCTGATGGTCCCAGCTGAAAGCCTTTGGTATTTTGTTACAAGCCATGGTCCCTGTTTTTTTTCCTGACATATGCCTGTAATGGAGATGTCACATTGATCATTAGTGGTGGCCCTGCATGTCTCTGATCAGGCATGACAGTTTATGCTCTTCCGTTTGGAAGCAGAACTATCTTTTCTTAGCAGAAGGATTAAGGAGTTGAAAGAACAGGCTTTCAAAGTATCAACAAACACAACAGGCCTTGAGGCACCTGAACAGGGTCTGTGTGGAGGTCTGAACTATTTCCCCCTAGGCTTTACACTGTCTGCATAAACCACCTTTCTGTCCCTTTACCATGTAGAGTCTGTAAGAGCTGCACTGATCCCAGAACAAGGAAGTCTTATTGTGCACAGAGATAAGTAGGTCCAGAGATAAGATAAGAAATTAGTAAAAACCAGTAGCTAGGAATGAGATCTTGGGATTCAGGATTTCAGTAGTAAGCCAAAGTTTCTGGAAGGTTGGTAATTTCAAAGAAAAGCAGAAAGAAATTGTTACGATTTTTAATTACTTACAGGATGTCTCAAAAAAACTGATGTACCAATGTCCTTTCATTATGTACTTGGGCATGACCTTTCATGAAAGGTCTCCATATTCCTTAATGAACTGAAAGTCAAGCTTAAACTCAGCCAAGAGTTAGATGAATTACATCAAACAAGTCATAAGGCTCAATGCGGAATCCTCAGAGAACATGAATTTTCTATACTAAGAATTTTAAAATCTAGATTTAAAAATTATACATACATTTTTTATACTGGTTTCATCACCAAAATGCGTCTCTGCAGCAGCAATCAAAGCCTTGGGAGATATATCTGTAAGTCAATGTTGGGAATCATTTAAAGAAATAGCCTCCAAATGTGATATTTATATCCTCACAGACTATCTTTAGGTGCCATTTGTCATGTTCTTGCACAGTGTCTCACAAACCTCCTCTGAAACAGCAATATTCCACACCTCATTCTTAAACTTTGGGAAAATACGGAAGGCTCCTAAAGTAATTTTCATTCACTTCATAGAGCAATAACATCAATGCCAGTAAAATTAAGATGAGCTGTCTTGTGCTTCATCAGACAGTTTTGGAATAGCTTTCACATTGGCTGTGAAGTGCTTGCAAAGACACTAGGTTGCCAGCTTTATTGTTTTCTGTGGGATGAGCAGAGGAGCACAACATGCTTGGAAATTACTGCATGTAGAAATAATGTCTCCCTGCATCACAGTGTCTCTGTGGGGTGGCAGAATGTGCAGGAAACACCAGAAAGAGTGAATGAGTGACTGAAATCATATGCACGGCTGATACTGAGTCTGTGAATGGAGAAGGAGACACAAGGAAATGACAGAACAGGGAGATGATACTGCAGTTGTGTGTGTGTTAGTGGATCGTGTAGCTTTTTACAGAGTGAGAAGAAAAAAATGGAGAAAAACACACACAATAATTCTGCATGGCAAGTATACTCCTGCTAGTGCATAAGAGGGGAAAAGGCAAAGCAAATTTGAAAGACCATCCAGGGCTGAAGATCAGCACAAGAGTCGGAGAGAGCTGTTAGTGAGTGTGTGGTCTCAGTAAAAGGTATTTACTGACCCTCAAAAATGTGAATCCAGGACAGTTTGTGTAAGAGTCATTTTAATCACAGAATCACAGAATTACCTAGGTTGGAAGGGACTTTTCAAGATCATCTAGTCCAACCAATAAAAAAAAAACAAAACAAAAAAACCTCCACAAATAAACAAAAAACCCACACAAACCACACACCACACCCAAAACAACACCAACTAATCCGTTTTCCCGAGCACCATGTGAACTTATCTCTTGAATACCTCCAGGGATTGTGCCTCAACCACCTC